>JAJSRW010000008.1:0-26627 GCA_022414725.1 Microglena sp. YARC | reverse complement strand
AAAATGAACGCGTCATCCCACGCTACTATGCAAATATGCAGCACCTCCCCACAGGATTATATGTGTACTGGCAGCAGCGCTCAGCCTGCGCTCAGCTATTTGTACAGAAGTCCAGCTGAATTGCGTCTGTTCAGATTGCAATACAGCTGTCTCCATTCTAGGACTACTGAAACTTGAAGTGTTGTATTAGATTGCAGGGAACGACATTTTTGCTTGCGTCACACGGTAGTGAATCGATCAGGTAAAAACCTTTCACGCTACATAGCGTAGTCCCTCTTGAAACGCATAGAAACATCATTATTATATTTGTCACAGTTAGGCCAGAGGTGCCAAGTCAAATCGCGGGAGTACAGAATCTTCTTTGTTCAATTTGAAATTGTTATATGTTCTGCCCACTACGACCGGCGATCAATGTAAAAACTTCACTTCAGTTATAAGCAGAGCCAGGATGGACATGGTTAGTAAACAACATTGGTGATGTTACATGGATACTCCTTACATAATGTATTTTGGAGTCAACCGGAGAAAAAAACGGAACTAACGTGTTCCTATTAATCCTATAGCAAATAATAAGTAGTTTTGTGAACGTTTCACACCCCGACATTAAGTACACGGCTAGGTGCTATATTGCTCGCCATCTAGCAAATTTTAAAGACATAGAATCATCAGTAAAGACTGATGAAAAAGTAAAAACTCAACCATTGAATGATTAGTTAAACTTGTAATAATTTATTTCGTCTGCTTATTATAGTCGATCCCTGTTACATTTAACTGATATAGCTTGTACATGAAGAAATACAAAAAGCAACCATAGGAATAAAGCCATTAATAATCCAAGCCAGTATCATTACTGGCAGTTTTCGTCCCGGCTAACTTGAATTGGCAGGACGAACCATTCTCTGGGAACGACCCTTCATCGAAACGACCGATGTACGTGATAACGGCCCGCCATGTAACCCAAACTGGCCTTGTCCTAACACATTCGAAATTGGGCGACAAACACACGCACCCACTCAGTCGATTGCGTCGATTGCATTTTCAATTCACAACAAGTTAGAAACTTCCACGCCGATGCGCTTATTTCTTCCTTTCATTCTTCCAATTCTCTTTGAGATCAGTGAATCAACACTTGCAGACATATTCCTTCGTATGCTAACTCTCAATTTGTGACTTCTTCCTTCCGGATCCACTCAAGCCCTCGTGTTTCAAATAACTGAGCCCATCCGAAGACCCCCGATCCATTCACGTCGATCCAAGACGCTGTTGGAGGCTACCAGAGCGAAGGCTTAAAGTTGCCGCCGCAGACTGGGCCAAGAAAATCGTGTGCTCTTGGTCGAAAGACTCCTGTATCGAGGTAGGGTATTTGCGCAAGTCGTGCCACGCATCTGTGAGTTAGTTACAGTCCCACACCGGTACATTTCAAACTGTATGATCTATAACTTGCTCTTCATCTAACATGCTTAAGGTGCAGTCAGCTCGCTTGAAAAGCTGTCTCCTAGATTCCCCTTCTCAAGTCCGAGATCCTCCGAAAGAAGCATTCGTCATCGAGGAAAAGCTCAGGAGCAAGAGATCCTCTGGACCTGGGACTTCTGGAATGAAGGTGTCAGCACCTGTGGTCCAAAACTCATCCTGACATATGGTTCATGAAATAGCCTTTACTGTATGCTACAATGCAAGCAACCGAACCTGATGCAATGAGGTGCGAGCTGCCATGCACCCCTAGCCACTTGGATCTGCTATCGTATAGCAGTCCACCTGAATCAGCGACGGGTCAATTGCAGCAGCTGCCTTGAGTCTGTGAACTCCTGGAGTTGAAAGGTGTTTTTAGATGCATAGGTTGCACAGATCTATGTCAGAGCTTATCCCTTTTGAATGTAACATTGCATGCACCAACTAATAAAAATGACCTGTGGAAGCTCCCATGCAGCTGCCTAGATTGTGACGTTTGCACACAGTGGCAAAGGCCACTAACCAGCCAGGCAATTAGACCGCAGTCGGGCAACAATCAGTTGTTTGTAAGTCAGTATGTCATCACCCCGTCCACGCGTTCTGTCAACAGAGAAGTGAGTCAGTGACTAGGAACCAGTCACGCATCAGTCCTGTCGCCGGTTTGGTAAGACAATCATACACATTACACTCACTCTCCAACCACGCGCATTTGCAGCACTTGATGAGCTCGTTCGTGCCTATTGAACACCACTGATCAAGTCTTGAGAGTGCTGCCCACAGGCAACAGTTCAGACCGAAGATGAAGGTTGGGCAAGCCTGGATTTGTCGATCAAAGGCTAAGCAGCTATGTATGAGCATGGCCGGCCCATTTGGACGATTCCATGACACTTGCAAGCCTCAATGAAGCCACTCTGCGCCATCACAAGGAAACACTCTATTATTATTATATCCTCATCATTGGCCCACTTTAGCTCTGTTACAGTTCATCTCATCACCAGCATATCACAATTCGCATTGCTAATTTGCCTACGGCGTCCTAGGATCTCTTTTATTTAGGTTTAATAGGGTGGCATTTTGTGTGTGCGTGCTGTGGTGTGGGGGTGTAGTTGTGTGTGTGGGGGTCGCAGCTGCGGGTGCAAGGTGCCAAGACATCTAAATTTGCCAGTGCAGCTCATCTCATTCAGCTTATCTCATCCCTAGCCCTGCCAAAAATAGTGAATTTCACTCATTCATCTCCTATTCATCTCACCAACTAGCGCATATTCTAGCCATCTCACATCCAGCGCCCACTGAACCATCCATTAAAGCTTATCTCTTCCTTGCGTATCTCGCTCAGCTTCAGCCTCATCACATTCAGAGCATCTGACTCATTTCATCGACCCCCTTCTTGTATAATATCTTCCACTCATCTCATATATTCACTACGCTCTCATCACTCACACATCCATCACTCAGCTATCGGCCCCTCATTTATTAGGAACATCTCCTACCGAAATGGACCAAAAGACGAAAACTGATTGGCTGAGGAAGGATACGAGCAGCATTGTGTGGCTCATTACCTTTGCCAGAAAGGACCAAGTGGAAAGGACGTGTCCTTTGCTATGGCAGAACGGATAATGATAACGCCTGTGGGGCGTGGTGTTCAGGACCCGTCGTACGCGGGTGGGGTAGAAAGTCTCACTACGCTCATACTGGACAAGTGTGGGGACTACCGGGCTATTGATGTCTCCCAGAGGTTAATGGCGCAACCATTGAAAGTAGGATACATCTGCACTCTGCTTGACATGGGCATTCATTGGAATTGCATTTTTTGGTACTAGTTCCCCGGAGTCAACCATGCAGTACGCGGTAGTTCATACATGAATTCGTAATATAGCCTGCTGCCCTCCGTGTTATAAGCCGCCCCGTCTATAATCCGACCATTCATTGGCTTGTCCCCACAACCTGCCCCCCCCGTGTATGTAATTGCCTTCCATCCAGATTGTTGTCCCCTGCCCCACCATGTAGCCAGCTGACGAACTGCTTTTGTCCAAATGTATATCTACCCTCCCCTGACGTACACCAAATTGCTAAACGAGCGGGGTCGAGGGTACTCATGCCCCTACGGTCGCTCTGAGCGTCTGCAGTCGTTGACAACCGTCAATGAGCGTGTCCAGTCGAGCGTGTAGCACCGTTGTCCTCTGCCCGCATACGACGCGGTTCCCTAATATTACCACGCCTCTACATGCACCAGGCGTTATCAACTTTTTTACGCCTACCAACTGAACATATCGATGACTACTAGCTGAATGACTGACTCAATGTGCCTAATTACTGACATAACAAAGTGAATTCACAATTCCAACAATGAAAAACTCCCATATGCTATTCAGGTGCTTAGGTCATGATGCTTCCAATGGGGACGTGGGGACTGATGAGTATTATGAAAGGCAACGATGCCATGTACGCGTGGCATAGCTGGCCCTTCCACCGCTTGCCATGACACGAGACGCCATGAATAGGAGGTCACAAGCCCAGCAAAGAAGAACAGCTCGCGTGACGATGGATCTATCGACAATCAACGGATTGGATACATCTGCAACTGCTGCATAAACTGGCAGCCGAGAGAAAAGGGGGCAGCGGCAGGACGAAAAAGGGGGCAGGGGAAAATTAGATACGACCGAGTGTAGGCAGCAGGCTAGCTACTTATAGAGGCTAGCTGTTTGGCACTCTTGAGTCTTGAAGGATGGAGCTCGTGAACCTTGTATTACTCATTAAAGATAGTAGCTAGTGCGGCTACAAGCATATAATTCCCATATAAAAGCCAGTGTCTGTAGCTAATTGCATGCTCAACAATCTATATGGAGTAATGCACGCATATATCACAAATGTAACACTGGTAGATAGGTGTGTTCGTGAATGTTGGTCTGCTTGCTATAATAATTGTGATTTATTTCTGGCCATAGATAGAAATGTTACGATGAGTTTGCGTAGTAGTAAGTCATTTTGCCTGTACAATGGGGATAAATTGAAGCTACCAATATCAAGTTTTGAGAACACAACTTACTTCAATTGTAAACTAACTCCATGGGATGATTAATGATCACCAGAACAATTAAACCATTCGAGATTATCTAAAGCATCCAAATACGTATCTGCCGTTCAAATTATATCTCAATATTGCCTCAGATATTGTACAATACACTAGAGTTATCTCCTAACCACAGATACAGTGCATGTACCGTTTCAAATTGTCTAGAAGCTATCTACAATCAGTATCTAGAATACAGATATCTATCTAAATAGTCTAGATACTCTCTAGCATATCAGAACATACAGATATCCTAAACTAGAATATTGTAGGTAACTCTCAAAGCAGTTACTAACCAAACACAGACCTATCCGTATCTAGATATTGTCAGATACCTCTAAGCTATATCTAATACTACCAGTATCAGTATCTATGCACGGTTCTGTGATATCTAGATACTATCTAGAATAGTATCTGTTCGGTATCTAAGATAAATATCTGAGATAACTAATTTGAAATAAGCAGGTACGTATCTAGATACTCCTCAGATAATCGTCGTTCCCTGAGTGCTCGCAAGGGAAGCTAACGGCCGCGCTCTAGAGGAAAATATCGGGTATGCGCCGTGATAAGGCTTGGCAGTTGTGCTGCCAGATCGCATAATCATGAGTCACGTGACGTGTTGACTGGTATGAAGGGGGATGGCCCGGCCCCTCCTGGCAGGAACCCTCGACGTGATTTCTCAACTTGACGGTCCGAACGCTGTCAACGGTCTGGGGCCCGAGGTAAATGACGTCACAACTCATCGTGACTCGCCCTGTGGGACTGCGCAGGGTCTGACTCAGGGTTCGCATTCGGACTCTGATCTGGTCTGTTTCATAGCAACTTCGCAGCGAAACCAGCACCGCCGTGTCCCCACAGTAGTGATCGTGGGGGGGGGGGGGGTCCTGATTTGTTGTCTCCTCCTTTATGGACCTCCTGTGGATTTCCGTCCTTTCCCCTAGTTCGCGTCCTTTAGGAGATGGGGTGTATTGGGATACCGTCGGTCCGCAGGTACAATCCAGATGCATCCTGAGCCCTACCGCGGACCCCGCACATGTGGCCTCCTTACACGACATACCCACTCTCACATAGTCGCGCTAGAGCAAGGGGGTAGCCGAGGACACTGCGCAGCGACTGAGATCTTTGACACCCACGACAACGGTTGCCCCCGTTGGGGTGGGGTAACTAGGTAGGAGATGTTTGACTCCTTAGGGACTGGGGACCAATCAGAGCCTAGGCCCCTTTGTCCCAACTCCCGTTGAATATGGGTGCCTGGGCTCACCTACAAAAACCTGTTAAATCCAGCAAAGAATTCTTTGACCCCCCTGATCTAGGTTACTCGCAGTCGCAGGCAAGCAGGCCAGGCTCCTGATGACTGCGGGTTACACCCCCCGTCACGCACGAGTAAGTCCCCTGATTTCCTGTACTGGCTGTATTCACCTGTCGGAAGAAGCTGTGCGATACCCAACCTCTCCTGACCTGCAGTGTTATCCTCTCCCCTACTTCCGACCTTGTCGACAACCCCCTATTTCTTGGATGCAAACTCAGCTTCTGGCTCGGTTTTCAGGTGAGATACCCTGAACCTGTGTCAGAGCCCACCAGACCCACCTTGCCCTGCCAACAGTCTACTCCCCATATTTCTACCACAGGCATGACAAGTCCAACCCACAGGGATGCTGGCTCCTGCCATGAAGATAACTGGAGAGCGCATGCCAGGGGACTGGCACTCGTCAAGCTCCACTTGAGTGTCCGACAAGATCGGTGGTGTTTTTCTCAACACGCGATATGGGGTAGAGTGAGGCAGAAAGATCGGGTAGTTCTAAGGGGTTCTTGCAGCGGCGGGCCGATTAATGATCTGACCTTGCCCCTGTGACTTCAAAGTCTACCTTGAGACTGCCCTTGCTGGCAGTCCACAACAAGATTTGCTGCACTTGATATCAAGACTGCGTTCGAAGGGTTTGGAGACAGAAGCTTTATATGGAGCAACAACAGGATTTGGTGGTCCTAGGGGGTGTCTGAAGCTGATCAGATCTATGGCTGAAGCCCTTGCCATGAGAGCCCACGAGATGGCCAGAGTCTGCCATGCGCATGAAGGCAGTCTCGTCAAGCAAACACTAGGGTGTCCGATCAGAAATCGTGGGTTCTTCAGCACGGGATCAAGGTGTAGAGTGAGGCAAAAGCTCGGTAGTTCGCTAAGGTTCTGCAGCCGGCTGGGCCTCGATTATGACTGACCTTGCCCTGGACTTCAAGTCTACCTGAGCACCTTGCTGCTGCATGTTCACTAACAAGATGTTCTAGCAGCTTGAATATCCAAGACGCGTTCGATGGGTTTGAGGAAGAGCTTTATACGGCAGCAACCCAGGATTTGTTTTCCTGGGTTGGTCTGAACTATCAAGAGTCTGATAAGGCTGAAGCTCCTGCCATGAAGATGAGATGAGAATCTGCATGCGCATGGGACTTGGCAGCTCGTCAAGGCTTCCACGAGTGGTTCCGATCAAGAATCGTGTGTCTTTCTTTCAAAACAAAGTGAAAGTAGTAGGAGCAGAAGCCGGGTATTGCTAAGGGTATCTTGCAGCGGCTGGGCTCGATTATGATCTGACTTTGCCCCTGTGACTTCAAAGTCTATCCTTGAGGACCTGCTCTGCAGTTCCCAACAAGAGTTGTAGGCAGCTTGATATCAAGACTGCGTTCGAATGTTTGAGGAAGAGCTTTATCAATGGGTCTTGGAGGAAGAGCTTAGCAACACAGGGATTTGGTTGTTCTGGGGTGGTCTGTAAGCGATCAAGAAGTCCTGTAGGCTGAAGAATCTCCTCCGCAAGGTGCGAGATGTGCGTAGAGTTCTTCGATTTGCAGGTTTCACTCTGCGCAGGCTGACCCTGCTTTGTTCATCCGCCTTGAACCTGATGCGGAACTGTCTCGTGGGTTCTTACCTATGTTGATGACTTCTGGCTTGCGCTGCACTGTCTCATTTTGTACGCCAAAGATCGTTGTGATCATGCGGAAGGAGAAGTGGACAGTCACGAGATGGGGTTCTAAGGTTTTCCTGTCTATTGACTGTGACCTCACCCTTGACAGTGCTGGGCCGGTGTGTTTCATTGTCATCAGCCACACAACCAGATCCTTGGTATGCAAAGAGAAATCCCATCGCTCTTGGGGGATGCAGACCAAGCAGTCCCCTCACGTCCCATGATCAGTTGGGCTGTTACCAAGTATGCGGCCGGTAGCCCTGCTTTGCCTAACAAAACCAATGTATGCCTCACTGATTGGATCATTGACCCTTCTGGATCTATCCACATGCACGATACCGGACATTGCATTCTGTGTCTGCTCTCTCACGTTTCACCTCCAAACCTACTCAGGCACACTGCGTGCTGCTCAGCGTGTTCTGGTCTACCTACGGAAGTATCCCAACCTTGGCAATAGGTATAGCCATAGCTCTGATTTTGCTGTCCATGCATACTCAGATGCCTCGTTGGTGATGACCTGAGGCAGGAGGTCGCAAACTGGTATGGCTATTTTGGCACTGGTGGGGTGTTCACTGGGTCCTCTAAGCGCAGATTACCCCTGCCGTTAGCACTGGGAAGCTGAGTACCAGGCTCTTGCAGCGACAGCCCGGTGTATGTCCAGTGGTTTAAGCACTTGAGGGTAGACCTGGGCCTCCCCTGCTCACTAGTCACCATTCAGTGTGACCTCCACGGTGGCAAAATTCCTGGTGTGCTGAGTGGCTTTGGTACCACGTGCCAAGCACATCGATATCATGCATCAACTATGTCGTGATATTGGGCATGTCTGGCGGATGGATTGCCGAAGTTATACCACCTGCAGATGGCTGACGCCTTTCACCAAGCTTTTGGAGGCTGAGCAGTTCTTGGTTTTTGAATGGTTGCTGGGCATGGTGGACTGCAAGCGTGGGGCGATACCCCCACGTACAAGCGCCCCCGAGGTAGCTTTTGGTTTTGAGCTCTTTTAGGTCTGCAGCTAGTCCCACCGTTGAGTGCGTTAGTGCAGATCTTTGACACTACTAGCTGTGTTTGCTTTCGTGCGGTTTCTGCTCTACCAGGCATTCGGTGTTTTTTTAGTTGTACACTTTTGCTCCTTTTCTGGTTTGGTGGGTCCTTTTTTGCCACATGCTTTAAAGTGGTTGCGTGCGGGTGGTCAACGATTTGTTACGCCTATCCCTTTTTTGGCTTATAGGTACATTTGTGAACATTGAGTAGACTACTATGAGTGGAGTTTCCCCTACTGGGAGGAGCCAGCCATCCTTAACCATGCTGCTGGACAACTTGGGTTTTGCCTTGCCCATCTGCTTAGCCCATCTGGGCATTACTGTGATCTTTTTTTTCTGGACTATTTGGGATTGGTGTTACGATATATCCTGCGGTGCGATACCCCATCACATAAGATATTTTTTTTCTTCTGGGTTCTTAATAAATCATAGCTTTGGATTTACATTTTTATTTCTTCCTTCATTTTTGAAGTGGAGTCTACATTGCTTTCTCTTTATATTCCCCTTTACCTCAACAGGTGGAGATTTCAGCTCTTGCTTTTATTTTGTTTCGTTCCCGGTTCCGGTTCGTTTCTGCTACTGTTCACCTGACCACCGGTGGAGTGTCAGAGTTAGATGACTGGTAGGTCAGTCTCACAAGACAGTGGCGTGTCCACGGACATGTGTACGTGGACTTAGCCGCAATCCTAAAACCCTAAACCTCAACTCCTAGGTGACCGGAGCTGGACTTAAGCCAGCCCACGCTTTAAATATTGCCAGAATCCATAGCCTCATCGTCTATCCACCATCCGGTGTTATTTCCGACACCCACCCACGCCCCAAACACCCACCCCCAAACACCCCCAACCAGGAAAAAGGCTTTGTTATACATGTAATGCATAGCCTGGGCCAGGTCGGGCTGCATTAAGCGGAAGATTTTCTGAAAACACCCCCCGTGTAAACAATGTTTGTTGTACGGTATATCCATCCCGTTGACATCAAGTGGCTATCATGGGCAACGCAGCAAGGACGATGGGACCCGACGTTGGAGTGGCGCCCCTGCTGGGCGTGATACTTGACAGTAAGGCAACCTTAAAGTTTTCAGTCTAAGTGTTTTACAACGGCATAGACTCCGATAGAGAAGAGTTAGCTATTACTCGCAATATAGCTGTATATATAAAAGATCATATGCGTACTGCAGTGTACCGCAGACGCGTGCAGGTCATAGCTAGCCTATGACCTGGTGGCAGGCAAACACGTACCTGGAGGGAAAACAGGTACCTGTTGCACTTTGCCAACTCAGTGACAGACATATAATTACCAGTCAATAACATCCCCCCCAATTCAAGGTACTTTCTTCATCTTTAACATTCCTGGGGCATAAGGAAGAAAATTATATAGTTAAAATAAGAAATACTGAAGAGCTGTCCAATACGAGTCAGGAACTTTAAATAATAAATATTCCAGTTCCGACTGAGGAAGGGGTTTTCCTGTGAGGTCTCGAAGTCAATATTACATTAGGGGTAGCAGTCGATGGTGAAACTGCAGGAAAGCTGCAGGATCAGTCCGATGCAGAGATTGTGTATCTGCAGGTCTAAAGGAAACTGCAGGGAAGTGCAGGCTTGTTGCAGGGAAGCTGCAGGATCTAAAGGAAACTACAGAGAAGCTGCAGGAAGCTGCAGGGATTTCCTAAGCCTAGTAAGAGATGAGAAGGGATCCCAGGGCAGAGTGCAGAATCTGCCTTGAACGAGGAGCTTTTCATGATTTGAGAAAGGAGTCTTAGTGGACAGTATGTCTTGTAGTCCCCCCATGATTGGAGTGGAGGCTAAATCAGAATGAAAGACATCAGTTGTACTAATGCTGCCAGGTGAGCTGTTCTGGAGATCCAACGTTGCCAGTGGTGGCTGTGGCTAAGTCGGATGGTGTGAGTGGTCCAGCTCCATCTATAGGTCCATCATACTCCTCATAACTGGTTCTGATTTGCTCACTTAGGTGTTCCATCTCCCTTCTGGCCTGTGCCAGAGCAGGTTGTCCAAGCTGATCAGAGGGTCCAGGTGGTGGGGAAATGAGCCGCATGAGGTGGCGTTGCTGAGTGGATGGAGCGATGATGGTGATGTCTGGCGGGTCACCAACCTGTTGGGCATTAGTAGTGGGCCCGAATTCCTTTCCATGGTCTGACATGAGCTGGGAGTAAACCTCTGCGGGTAACCAATCAGGTATTCCTTCCACACCACTGTCACTGTGACACTGTCTGCGGGTCTGATGCAGACTCTGAGGGCTTCTGCGAGCCGAGTGAGGCGGTGTAATCAGGTTTAGTGAGGTGGGGGCATCAGGATCAGCAGGTGAATTCTTGGTCAGCTTTTACTGTGGGCAGTCTCATGAGTGGACGAGAGTTTCCTGCTCAGATCAGTGTGGCAAACAGATTTGTTACCATCATGACCACTATAGGAAGTGATGTTTACTGCGTTGTAGCTACACACTGTGGTGTTGATCTGAGGAGTTTGAGGAAGTAGAGTCAATGCCTTTTGGGCATGTGAGAATAGCTTTGGTCCCAACTTGCTGGGTATGGAGAGAGTGAGGCCACCAGCCTTGGACAGGTGGACTTGGAGATCGGGACATAAGTTGGTGCTGCATGGATGCTACATGATGTTGGCTATTTGCAAGGAGCAAGGGTACATAAATTTAAGATGATCAGGGACTTTCCATGGCCTTTGAGGTGGGCCTTGCCCATCTGGTGACAGATGATAGGTGAGCTATCTGGTCTGCCAGCTGCAGCTAACGGGCTGGAAGATCCTGAAACATCATGCAAGTTGGAGGAGGGTTACTTGTGGCATGCAAGTGGCTGCAGTGTCTACGATCCATTCTTTCTGCAGGCTTATTGGAAAACATCGTTGCATCCATCATCACTCGACCTCATCACTGTCATCTAGGTTGTGTTCAGAGCTGGCCATTTCGTCTTCTATAATGCAGTTATCAATCAGTGATCATAACTCCAGAGAAAGCATTGTCATCGGAAGGGTCAGGTTGGCAGGGAAAAGGATACAGACTTGCCTCTGGGGGAATCAGCAAATCTTGCTGGTTGAGGAGTGTCCTCCTCTCACTGCCAGGGCATAGGAAGTTGTGTTCATCTTCCCACTCCTTCACTGTCAGAGCCCGATGAGGAGCAGTCACCATCAGCATAACATGTGCATGGCGTCCTCTGCTGTGGTCTCTTCTTGAGACGGTGCTCTTGTAGTCTCTCCTGTAGCGGTGTCATATAATGGGGACTTAGACTGCAGCCAGATCCCTGGTCATAAGACTTCACTGCTCCTCTGTCTTGTGGTAATTTGGCACAAATTTTTAAAAGGTCATCTTACACCGCGGTGTCGACGCACGGTTGTGATACCGACGCGTATCTTAACACAAATCCGATGTACATCTAACAAATCTAATTCTGATTTATCCTAAAACTGTCTGTACGGGGCGAATTCTGGTTTTTAGTTCGGCGCATCGAATGAGTCGCAGTTCGACAGAGAGAGATTCGAGTTTGTAATGCGTAATATGTACAGACTTTGCGTGGTTTACACTCGTTTTTTCGAGTCTCACTCGGACCACTTGTATTCGATTGATTTTGAAGCCGCGCATTTGTGTCGCGGTTTTCTGCAACCTCATTAACTGTGGTCCGGTTCATCCAAAAGAAAACGCGCGCATGTCCTCGAGCAAAAGGCTTCTGCTTAACATACTATGGGAATTCTGAAGGGGATCGCGGGTCCCGCACAGGAGCGGACAGATGGAATTGAGCTGCTGACTCACTCTCTGATCCCATGTGGCACCATCAACCAAGCAACAACCCAGCGCGGCTTGGCTGTGTGTTCTTGTTCCGTATACAAATTCACTATGACCGAAGAGTACCAAGACCGTGTTTGAAAACAAAGTATGTCTCAAGCAGGCTCTGCTCGCTGTTCGTTTGTAATTATATTGGGATTGTGAAGGGGGATCGCGGCCCACGGAGTGGGGCAGTGGAATTCAGCTGCTGACTGTCGGCAACGTAACAGATGATTGATTAAGGTCAGTTGGTGTTGTCCACACACGCCTACGGTCCGGGCTTTCGCAGACCCCCGTCCGTACATTCATCCTCACACACACCAAGGCGGCTTGCGCAGCCCCACGTTCGTACATTCATACTCACACAAACCAAGGCGGCTTTAGCAAGCCCCCCGTCAGTCCATTCATTCATCTTCACACACGCACGGCGGCTTTCGAAAAACGAGTGTAAACGGAGGGGGGGGGGCATGTGAGACTTCTCCGGGGAAGAATTTTTCAGTATTTATTTTTTGTTGAAATAATTGTTGTTCCCAAGATGGAGAGTCTTTTCAGAGGTGTTCATGTGAACACGTTTAAAATAGGGGATTGATTTTGATATTGATGATTCTTATTTTTTTGTTGAAATTAATTGTTGTCCCAAGATGGAGACAGTCTTTTCAGAGGTGTTTCATGTGAACACGTTTACAAAATAGGGATTGATTGATGATTCTTATTTTCCTTTTTGTTGAAATAATTGTTGTTCCCAAGATGGAGTTCTTTTCAATGGTGTTCATGTGATAACACGTCTTAAAATAGGATGATTGATTGATGATTCTTATTTTTTGTTGAAACATAATTGTTGTTCCCAATGATGGAGAGTCTTTCAGAGGTGATGTGCTTCCATGTGAACACGTTTAAAATAGACGTGATTGATTCGATTGATGATTCTTGATTTTTGTTGAAATACCATAATTGTTGTTCCATCACACCCAAGATTATGGGAGAGCTTTTCAGATGTTCATGTGAACACGTTAAAACAGGGATTGATGATTGATGATTCTTATTTTTGTTGAAATAATTGTTGTTCCCACAGATGGCAGAGTCTTTTCAGAAAGAGTGTTCATTGGACCTCACGTTTAAAATAGGATTGATTGATTGATGATTCTTATTTTTTGAGTTTGATAATATGTTGTGTTTTCCCCCAAGATGGAGAGTCTTTTTCAGAGGTGTTCATGTGAAACATCGGTTTTAAAATAGGATTGATTGATTGATGATTCTTATTTTTTGTTGAAATAATTGTTGTTCCCAAGATGGAGAGTCTTTTCAGAGGTGTTCATGTGAACACGTTTAAAACAGCTGGATTGATTGATTGATGATTCTTATTTTTTGTTGAAATAATTGTTGTTCCATTCCCAAGATGGAGAGTCTTTTTCAGAGGTGTTCATGTGAACACGTTTAAATACGGGATTGATTGATTGATGATATTCTTATTTTTTGTTGAAATAATTGTTGTCTTCCCAAGATGGAGAGTCTTTTCAGAGGTGTTCATGCGTGAACACGTTTAAAATAGGGATTTGATTGATTATATTCTTATTTTTTGTTGAAATAATTGTTGTTCCCAAGATGGAGAGTCTTTTCAAGGTTTCATGTGAACACGTTTAAAATAGGGATCAGGGATGTGCATGTGCAGAGAATGAGCAGAGTGAACCCTGCAGAAGCAAGCAAGTACTAAGGACGACGCCGCATTTCCCAAGGGAGCCAGGGATGGCGCCATCAGGGGATGATGGCATTCCACTCAGAGAACCTTGGAAGCTTGTGGTTTCGTTTGGTAGACCTTTCAGGGCCATCACGACCGCAGGGTTATCTAATTGGCCCATGTACTCTACTTCACTCAGCAGGAGCCCCTGGCATCATCTGTGGGGTTAGTTGCATGTTGGGGATTTCTCGGAGAACACCTACATGGGCGTCGCTCCGCCTCATGCAACCAAGGAACTACGATCCTGACCCGACAAGCCAAAAACAACCGCTTTGCGCAAGGGTCCAATTTGGAGTGTTTACAAACCAATCCAATGAATAGTCTACCTGCCCCTGACCAAGACGGTTCCACCAACTTTTTGTGTTATTAGCCGATACCGCGTGACGGACATCAGTAGTTGAAATGCACCGAGCCAGCGTGGTGGGTGGCAGCTTCCGTCCTGTACCTTATGACCACTCCATCCCTAAAAATAGATTGTTCATCTCCTCATAGATCTTGATTCACAAAAAAGATTAAAGGCTTCACCATATACAGTTTCATTCAAATCCACGATTGCAAAACTACCTCACCTAGCCGCAAAAAAGACCAACGAAGAGTCGAGCTGATGTTCATTTGCGTACACAGGTCGCCAGTATGTCCGAGCGGAAAGAAGGACGACTCTTACACGTCCGCACAAGAGGTTCGTCGCGTTTTATGAAGATTGAGGCTCTCTTCCGTTTCTCTGACAAAAAGAACGGACGAGTTGATTCGATGAGTCTGATCGAGTGGCAGACGCGTGCTGCGCATGAAAGCATCGAGTTGCGAGAAAGTAACAAAAGCTGCAGCGATAAATTATCGTCTGCGCGTACGTCAGGTAAGGTAGGTTAGCTGAGAAAACTTCAGAACTCAAAGGCCCCTCGAATTTTGTATCAGAGCAAATGTATTTAGTCGTTATGAACTCATGGCGAAAGTTAGTTTCTAAGAATGACAAAAACGCCATGAGCTCGTTCGATAAACACGCACTTTCGACGTGAGTGCGGTCCTGTTAATTGCTCGAAGGCAGGTGATATGGGCAATGCGACCAGCAAGGCGCTTACTATAAAGAATCGAAGCGATGCGAACGTAGGAATCCGCTAACGAGCGGTACAAGGCGATTTTTAGCTACTTCTGCTTGGACACTCTTTTTGGGTCCATTATGAAGGAGGAATCGCTGAGAATTCCTTGTCCCGAATGACTTCTGCGATGAAGACTTATTCTTCTTCGACTTACACGAATTGAAAAATGTGAATTCTTTTGAATGTGAATTCCTGTCTTTTTTCATTAATGTTATCGAATTATGGCCCAAATTTCTAAAAATAGTCATCTCACACGCTAACGCGGGGTGTCGAGTAATACTCACTCCTATTACATCAGGCAGAACCTATTAGAGGCCTCAATTAAAGCACCCTTTGTTCATGCTACAAGTAGTTTGTATTAGCTGCATTCTGAGCAGAGTTGGGACAATGATTTTGATTTTCACAAACACGGTGTATGTACGTGATGCTCGGATTCTTTCTGAACACCGCATATTGGGTGTCTGACTGTGTTTGCCAACATCATTTTCAATGTTGTCCACACACAGTGACAAGTTGCAGACTGACTCGCGATCTGGAACATCCATATTGCGAGGATTGGTTATTGCAATGCCACGTTGTAGACCACTCTGTAAATGCCACGTCCACTTGATCCCTACTTCGCGCTCATGGGACAAACTTGTTTGTAATACGACGACGTGTGGATCAGCTGAATTTGCATGTGTTAATTTAAATATATACGGACATTCCTGTACACACGATGAACCGCATCAACACATTGCATCACAGAGGACCCTGCCTTGACAACTCTATAGGTATTGATGAAGGTGGGAAACCGCGTGGCCCACGGAGTAGGGGGCAATGGAATGAGCTGCTGACTGCCACTCCCCCACACATTCTAAAGAGGGTCTGTTCTCTGAAGACCATCGTCCGTGTTCGTCTCAAGCAGGCTCTTTATCTGCTCGACAACGTCTATTGGGATTGTGAAGGTGGGGTCGCGGGCCGCCACGTACTATGATGGGGAGTGGAATTCAGCCTGCTGTCCCGCAACGTTGAACAGATTGTGGGATTCGGATTAAGGGGTAGTGGTGTTGTCATCCCTTCTACGCCACGGCGGCTTTTCGCAGACCCCACGTTCGTTCCATCCAATCCCCACCATCAACACATCCACCCAGGCCTCCTTGTCCATCAGACAGACACACGACCGCACACACATGACACGGTGGCTGCGCAGACTCACATCTTCTGTCTCCCACGACATTCCTCACCGCACTGAGGCTTGCTGGCGGCGGAAGCTGTCGATAAAAACCGAGTGTAAACGGAGGGAACATGTGAGACATTCTCCGGAAAAAAATCTGCAGTCTTATTTTTTGTTGAAATAATTCTTCTTCCCGAGATGTGGTACTATATTAAGAGCCTTTTCAGAGGTGTTCATGTGAACACGTTTTAGAATAGTGGGACAAGGAGAACAATGTGCGGATGCAACTGGTTACAATATAGCTCTCAATCAATATAGCTCCATCTCCATCCCCCACATCATCAACCTCCCAGCCCCACCCGTCGCCATGCGGGGCACTTGATGGTGACATCCAACGATATACCACTTGACGGAATACTAAAATGAAACCGTTTTCTGGCAGTGTACGGCACACCTTACGGTGTAACCAAATGCTTGTAGCAACCCACGGGGCAGTGGAACACCAATACGATTTGAATCAACAATTGCAGGATGTTAACGAGAAATTATCGTGGTTATTCTTTTTTAGATCACGGCTCTCCATCCTGCAGCCGACTCCGTATCGTTCTTTTGTCGGTACTTTCGAGAGTGTCCATTGCCAAGGACAGCCGCACTTAAGCGATCGACTCTTCCCCCGAGTACCGTGGCCCAAAAGAACACGGGTCTTTGTTGATGTGCAAATGCGTCATGAAAGGAGGTTTCTTTGCTGACGGGCCATTTTGTAGGACCATCCACTCGTACACTATAATGTCTGTCGACGCATCTATACCGTTTATTGGATGTTTCATTTTACTGTTCCGCCGACTGTAGTGAGCATGGTGAACCGAGACCATTCAGAAGTCAAGGTGGGCAGGAATAAAAATTTAGATGTATATGTATATACAAATGTCGGACACTACATACACCAGTACTTGTACAAAAAGTATTTGCAAAGATGGAACTCCCCGTGTTTTGTACCCCAAGAAGAAGAGTGGACAGAACGCGGGGTCAGACACTTTTATGTGCCTTGTAAAGTAAGGAACAGATGGAACGTATGGGTTACAATAAGTTTGTACCACAAGAAGGTAACAAAATGCAAAAAAAACAAAAAGGTGGCAAAAGAAATCCCTTTATCAACGGAATGATTTCGATGGAACCCAAGATTTAAGAGAGATTAAGCATAATCATAGCGATGAAATGAGGCAGGTTCCAGGGAATCAGACTATGAGCACCTGGAACGACTGAAACGTATTTTCCAGATCTTGTTATATATGACAACTATGGATCACTCGATGATAATGGTAGATATGAAAATTAAGGGAATAAAATGGCATAACGCGCATGGAGGATAGTGCCGGACAAGCTGTACAATCAGCAGCAGCCAGCAGCAGCAGCAGCAGCAGCAGAAGAAGCAGCAGCAGGTAAAAGTTTATCCGCGAATGAAATGGCCCGACCATGAAAGACTGAGCACCGGCAGCAGCGAGTCTTGCAGGTCCGTATTCGTGCCCATCAGCGGACCCGTCCGTGTACACATAGTAAAGGGTATGAAGACCACGTGTCGTCTCAAGCAGGCTTCTGCTCGACAACTTATATTGGGATTGTGAAGGGGGATCGCGGGCCCCCACGGAGTGGGGAGTGGAATTCAGCTGCTGACTCGCAACGTTGAACAGATGGGATTGATTAAATGGGGCATGGTGTTTGTCCACACACCACGGCGGATTTCGCAGACCCCCGTCTCGATACATTCATCCTCACACACACCAAGTGTGCTTGCGCAGCCCCCACGTGCGGATTTCGAAAAAACGAGTGTAAACGGATGGGGGGACATGTTGAGACATTCTCCGGTAAAGAATTTTTCAGTATTTATTTTTTTGTTGAAATAATTGTTGATCCCGAGATGGAGAGCCTTTCAGAGGTGTTCATGTGAACACGTTTAAAATAGGGATTGATTGATGATTCTTATTTTTTTGTTTGAAATCCTGATTATAAATTTTAAAAAAAACGGCCAGGGAGGCAGGAAACACCCATTACATACACTTCCAGCTAAAATTATGATTGACTGTAATGGTCATGTAATGGTGGGATTTTTCTTTTTATCCTTTGCATTGGGTCACCTGCCCATCGCCTCTACATCCCGTATCTCATTTTGTAACTTGACTTCATGTTTGTAACTCTCGCTATTTTTCTTTTCTAAAAATATTCCGTTTCTTCTGCGTGTTGACCGCCTACCCCTTTTTAAGACGTCTTCTAAATCACTCTTCTTTTGAAGAAGTTTTGTACGTTTGTCCTGTGGTTTTTGTATTTGTGTGGTTTTTGTATTTGTGGTTGTTCGTGTCCCAATTGTAAAAATTGTTATTATCTCTTTTAACTGTCGTATTTCCTCTTGTAACTCCCTTACCCGTAATTCACACAATTGTAGATCTCTTTCCGTAGTACGACGATGAGGTTGTTGTGGTACTACGTACACTACATGAATCTCCTTTTGCACATACCAACCAAACCACCCATTCTCCTCCTTCTTTTTGTTACACGTCCGCTTCTCTTGTTCTGCTTTTTGCTTTTTTCTTCTTCTTGTGTTTTGCTTTTTGCTTTTTCTTCTTTTGTGTACTGAACGTACCTCATGTGACCGTCATTACTCTTTTTTTTTAAAGAAGAGTAGGCTCCATCGTCTTGTATATATGAAGCGTGTTTGACTCCATCGTTTGGGCATAGAACGGAGAAACCTTCGTGTTCGGTGTTTATTGCTGACATAAGCTACATATGTACATGTAACGAAAATAAAAAAACATTTTTCTTGTAAAACCAAGTATTTTAATGAAAATCATTGTTCGTAATGCTCGAAGGAAGGTGTGAATATGGGCAAGGCGACCAAAGCATCTGACGCAATATCGAAGCGATGCTAAAGAATCCGCTAAGCCAGGCGAATGCGATTTTACTACTGGTCTGCTCTAGCTTGGACATTTTGGCCCAAATTTCTAACATGTCATCTCGAGCACCCGGGTTTTTACGTCGAGAGGGTGTCGCACGGTGTGATACCGACGCGTATCTAACACAATCTGATGTGACAACATCTAACAAATCTAAGTTCGGAGGATCTATCTTCTAAAACTGTCTGTACGGGGGCGAATCTTCTGGTTTTTCGTGTTCGAGCGCATCGAATGAGTCGCAGTTCGATATGAGATTTCGAATATCGAACGCTTTAACTGCTCACACAGAAGTTTAATTGTTTACACTACTTTTTTTCGAAGCGCGCATGCGGAACACACGTCGTATCCAAGCAGGCTTCTGCTTGACAACTCTATCGAGATCGTTGAAGGGAAACGTGCGGGCCCCACGGAGTGGGGCAGTGGAATTCAGCTGCTGACTCGCGCAACGTAAGACTTCTCTTCGAATGATTTGAACCCGCATGTGTCGCGGCTTTCGCTATGGTCCCGGTCATTCCTGGTGGCTTTCTTCAAAGCAGACTTCTGCTCGACATTATAAGTTGTTTTGGAGTCTTAGAAAGCGTTAATTCAAAACGGTACGCCGTACAGACGTTCTGTATTCGCATCGAACGTTTGACACCATCATTTGCATATTATTCATAGATCGATCGGTTTGTTGATATAGATTCTTATACACCAATTAAGCTGCTGACTCCTACCACCGTCAATTGATTAAAGGGGTAGTGGTGTTGATCCATACGCCACGGGGCGGATTTCGCAGATCCCCACGTTCGTCCATAATTCATATCTCACACACGCGTCCACCCACCCAGGCGGATTGTCGCAGACTCACATCTCCCGTCTCCACACGACACCACACCGGCCTCATCTCAGAGGAGGCTGGGCGGAGGCGGCTGTAGAAAAACGACCGCGTGTAGAAACAAAATGGAGTCGCCAGAGTGTCCTCAACCGACATTACAGATTACAGATGGCACACTCAAAGGTACATTTCCATGATGTTGAAGCATGCTGCACCGGGAGAGGTCACAACGATCGCTCTCTTCCATGCCACCTAGTAGCGGTTGTTGACGATGACGGTCGGACGCTTCTGCTAAACGGGTCATTTGTGGTGAATGACATTTACGATCCGATGACTTCCCTGACAGGTGTTACGCGAGAGCAGATTCTTGCTGGAAAGCCTTTCGAGGAGGTCCGGGAATCAGTCATTCAGATTCTGTTGTTCCCTCCGCACAAGCATCATAGTTGGATGCAGACCACAGGGAGATGTCAAATGGATGCAGCTGGGGAAGGGGAAGGGGGGGGAAAATTCACTTTGCCATCCATTGTCGATTTGTCTTGACTACTCAAGGCATTGGAAGACGTCATCGTTTACAGAAAGAATTACTAAAACTTTTTTTCACTCCGAAAAGATGGCACGTATGGTCTTCTTGGTACGACGATTCAAGATGGCACATTCTCCTGTGATTGACGCACAGATTTCACTCGAAATATACAGGAAGCATGCATCAGATCCTGTTCGGATGCAAGTAGCCTGCCATCGGAAAGCTAAAGCTGACGAGGTAGTTTCTATGACTTATAAAAGGGAGTTCCCTGAGAGTCTATGGGGAAGACGGTGGATGCATGTTGGCGATATCTGCTCGTACAAATTCAAAACCCCAAGAAATGTTTTTGCAGGACAGCCAACTTTTGCATAGATTCTCAGTATTGGGGTACTATGATCACTTAACCGCATTCAATGTGGTACCCGGTACCTCTAAAGAAACAGTATGGTCTCAAGCAAGGCTTCTTCTGCTTGACAACATCATGGGAATTCTGAAGGGGGTCGCCGCGGCAACGCGTACGGAAGCAGTGGAATTCAGAATGCTGGTATCAAGCATTGAATTCGCTTGACAGACCCCCTTTTTGGTTTTATTAAGGTTTTATATTATTGCTTAGCATCAAATCCCGGCCTTTTTCATTAAGGATGAACTTTTGAAAAGTACCGAGTATGTAGCCCGGTGCTTTGGCATTCAAAAGTAGTAAAAGGCCCGGTGGAAGTTGTGAAGACAAATGATTATTCTGTGTAATAATTCAAGAATATAAAAAAATAGATTATTCGCGTTGGGGGTCACATTGCTTCAAACTCGAGTCGTTTGCTTGTGAACTCCGGTAGTTCCATGTAAGGTTGTGTTTGAAGTCACCTGCACAAATACTTTATGAACACGACTGGTACTTCAAAGAAAGCGGTGTATCAGCCATACTTCTGCTTGACAACCCTATGATTTTCTGTAGGGAAGAGCGGCGGACACCGCGGAGCGTGGTGGGGGGTGCAAAGGGATCGAGCTGCTGACCACTGTCTGAATATATCTACCTTCAAGAAACAATCATCAGAATTCAAGTACTCATACAAATTCAAAAAGACCATAACTGGACGTGTCAGAAAACATGGACAAGGAGCGGGACAAGTGAGCTGGGGACAGGGAGAAATAGTGGGCGGATTCAACTGGTTACATAGACATCTCAAATACATAGATCTTCCATGCTCCCACCACCTCATCAACTAACGTACCAGACCCACCGCCCCCATCTAAGTGGGCATACACCACAGTCCATGATTCGAATGTTCGAGTGATCCGACTGTCACAACTGCATTCGCCGGGCAATCCCTGCATTCACAAGCATAACGGGTAGGCCCATAAAACATCTTCATGATAGGACACTAAAATCAGGAGACGAAGAGTGCTTCTCAAAAATCCTCGCAGTCCGAACCCTTCCGGTCGAAACATCCTCTCAAGCCAACACTCTCCTCTCGACTCGCTGCAAAGACTGCACTCTCTTCGCTCCGCTCACCGGCAACATCCTGCACTATTTCCCCCCCGCCCCCTTCCGCCCTTTCTCGCCCTCGCCGCATTCGGAATGCATACACATGGAGTTCGGAGCTGAATCTTTCGCGATAGACCCTTCTTCATCATAGGCCATCTTCAAGTGCCTGCGAACACATGGGTGGATGGTTGTCAGCTCATGCTTTCGCAGCCACACAATTCTTCGCAATCATATGCGATATGCTTTCGAGGTGGAGCCAATAGAGCTAGCAAGCGCAGCGCAATCCGAACGCGAACTTCGCAAATACCATAGAGCCATGGAAAGTAACCATGAATGGTTCTCAGGTGGAGACATAGAGATAGCAGCCTACCGAGCGAATCCAAACCGAACCTTAAGGCAAACTAGGCACCATGAAAGTAACCAATACTGGATAATGCTTTCGCAGGTGGAGACATAGAGCTAGCAAGACTCGAGAATAATAGCAGCAATGAAAGTAACCATGAGTATTAGATCTCGATGACTGTATATTGAACTCACCTGCTTCGGATACATCGAGGCTCTAGGAGTTTCGCTGTATCGCCCAGTTTACACACACGGGTTCAGCCCTCGGAACAGCTTTCGGAGTTCGCTGGATGCTCCCTATACACACGGAGTTCACCTCAAGGAAATTAACGCTTTCGGAGTTCGCTGGATACACACTGAGTTCGTGAGATGAAGAATTGAGAACTTCGAACTTCGGAACTTCGGTACTTGGTTTAAATGACATGGCTGGGGTGTGTGTGGCTTGGCCATGGTGTTGGCGTGGAGCAGCGCTCGTATTTTCTCCGAGGCGCATGGGGACACTGTGTCCAGCAGACGACTTCTGCTTGGCAACTCAAGTCGGGGTGGATGAAAGAGGAATTCGCGGACCACGGGAGTGGGGCAGGGGAATTCAATTGAGGACTTCAGGGAAAGGGTATCGATGCGCGCGAGAGTACGCATTTGGATATGAGAGTTGGTTGCGGAACCGCGTATCATGAGGACTTTCAGTGAACGAACAAGGGTTTCGTGTGCGATGCTCAAACATAACGAGTGTAATAAACGCAAAATACGGAACGATTACGTGTGTCATGAATGTATCGGACGCGGGGTGCGTTATAAGCGTCGTGTGTCATGTAAGGATGCGGGGGGGGCGGTCTATTTTGGTGAGTGTGGTGGGTTTCGCATCATCACTTGCACCTAGTGGTGTGGGTCGTTGTCTTTCTGAGCAGTATGAGAAAAAAATACAGTTGATTGGAGCTGAACATGAGGATACACATCAGATGCTGTAGAGGTTGAAACAAGGTGATGGGTACTTTGGAACTCTCTATAATCGGGAATAATACAGACAACATCACTTCCATTTGAGAAACTTACAATATGAAATGATAATATAAGAGAGTTGTAAATCAGTTATATGAGCATATTCTATATGGGTTACGGTAATATCAGCTGCTGAACCTTATAATAATTAAAGGGGCCTTCATTTACGAGTTGAGTGGCGACCAACGAACCCACCAACGGACTTTCATTGGAGAGACGCAGAAGGGGCGTAGGTCGTAGAAAACATTACATTGATTGCCGATTGCTGACTGAGGTACAATCAATGTGTAGAGTTGCAGGTGATGGGTATTGCGAACCTCCCTATCCTAATGGAATTATACAGACATACATTCTACTTCATTTACATACAATATATATATAAACTATCATAAATTGTAATCTAATCAGCTACCTATATGGGCTTACGGGGTAATATCAGCTGGCTGGACTTATAACAATTAAGAGGGGGGCTTCTCATTAGTGTTGAGTGGCGACAAACGAACCCCCAACGGACTTTCATTGGAAGACAGAAGGCGTAGGTCGTAGAAACGATTACATTGATTTGCCGGAGCTGAACTGAGGTCGAAACAATGTGTAAGAGTTGACAGTGAGGGTACTTGGAACCCTCCCTATAAGATGGAATTATACAGACAGACTCTACTCATTTTACAACAATATATATATACTAACATAACTTGTAATCTAATCACTACCTATATGGGTTCGGTATATCAGCTGAAGAAACTTATAACAATTAAAGGGGCTTCAATTACGTGTTGAGTGGCGACCAAACGAACCCCCAACCACCCCCCCCAAAGGACTTTCATTGGAAGACAGAAGGGGCGTAGGTGTAAGAAAACAGATCACATCAAGCGAGTGGACTGATTCAGCTAATTGTAAGATTTACATTGATTGCCGCACTGACTGAGGTAAATCAATGTGTTAGTGATGGGTACTTGCGGATACCCTCACCTATATACATGGAATTATACAGACTACTCCTACTTCATGTTTACATACAATATATTATAACATACACTAAATTGTAATCTAATCACTACCTATATGGGTTACGGTAATATCAGCTGCTGAACCTTATAACAATTAAAGGGGCTCTCTTACGTGTTGAGTGCGACAAACGACCACAACGGACTTTCATGGAAGACAGAAGGCCCGTAGGTTTCGATAGAACATTACATTGATTGCGCCGAGCTGAACTGAGGTACAATCAATGTGTAGAGTTGACAGTGATGGTACTTTTTTGGAACCTCCCTATACTAATTGGAATTAGTCCAGACAATTATCTATCTATCTCATTCTACATACAATATATATAATACACTTACAAAATTGTAATCTAATCAACTACCTATAGGGTTTACGGTAATATCAGCTCTGAACCGGTCTTTCGCATATACCTCGTCTAGCTTATCCACGCGTGTGCGCTCTGTATCTGGAGTGCGCATGCTCGGTAGACCCACACACAGATATATACAAATAGAGACAGAAGCGCGTTATCGGTCCTCTCGATTACCGCGATACTTTAGGTCGCTCTCCCGGAGCTGGCTGTCTGAGGACTATATAGCATCTACGTCAGCGCACATGTATGCATATATCTACAGAGCATCTCGCGCACTCCGCAGCATTCTATGATTATGCGCGTGTACTCTCACATCGCTCCTAACTCAGTACTATCTCTCTCAGTACACATATGCACCATCGTTATACATTACTTCATTTTACATACAATATATATTATAACTTTATAAGCTTAACTTGCAATCCTAATCATACTATGGATGGGTTTACGGAACGGGCTGCTACTTTACGGTAAATACAGCTGTGGATCATGACCTTATTTAGATCATAATTAACAGGGCTCTCATTTACGTGTTGAGTTGGGACCCAAACGATAATCGGCGCAAGCGCTTTCATGTGGAATGTAGCACAGCGACCCGGCAAATAACTGCGAGTCCGATAGACAACACGATTTCAGCAGTGAGATTTGCCGTGCGAGACACCTGAGCCTGAACGTACAATCACACTTCTTGCGTTGCGTAAGAGATGGGGGGTGCAAAAGAGAGAGTACCTAGCTCGGTTACTATTGGAAGTCCTGTGCCGCTATATATATTGGAATTATACAGACATACATCTACTATGGATTTTATAAATATCAGTAATTAGGTAGGCAGAAGCTATAAAACACTGGACTTGTTGTTGAAACTGCGTGATGAATGCCATGTATCTGTTCATAATGCGGTGTTACGGTAATAGTGATGGTGGTGGTTGTAATTATCAGCTTCCTGTGTACCTTGTCTGTCTATAGACAATTTAAGTCTTTGTAGGTGTATGGGGGGCGCTCTCATTACGAGGTGGGGGGGGGGTGCGGCATTTTCTAGAGGTTGGGAGCTGCGATTCGAGGCAAGCGTAACCTCCCAGATATGCGGACTCTTCATTGGAGACAGATAAATCGGCAGCGAAGTAGGTCGTGAACATTACATTGAATCGATCGGAAGGCCTCTGAGGTACAATCAATGTTGTAGAGTGACAGTGAGGGTACTTGTGAACCCCTCCCTATATAATGGGGCATTATACAGACCTAGCATTTCTACGGGTATCCTTGTTACATAGAGACAGAACGGACTATAATTGAGGCAGTGAATCATCGACATCTATAATAGATGATAAGATCCGTGATCACACTATTTGATCATGGTTTTACTATAGCGATGAGCCAAAACAAAGAGCGGCGTAAATATCAGCTGCTGAACCTGTATAACAATTATAAGTGATGAACCATCTTGCTCCCCTCCTACGTCCTGCTTCGCAGAGTGAGTCGCGTACCATGCCATAACCCCACTACAAACATGGTCAGCTTTTCATTGGAAGACAGAAGCTGGGCGGTGTTACAGGTTTGTGATTAGAGGACTTTACATTGTTATCTCGGAGGCCGGTACTAGTGAGGGTACAGATCAATCGTGGTTTATGTATGATCCATGTACTTGTTTGTGCAGTCGTGGCCAAGCGGATACTATGGAACGCTCCCTATATAATGGTTATAACAGACTACATCTACTTCATTTTACATACAATATTATCTTAGACTATACATAACTTGTAATCAATCACCACCCTATTAGTTTACTCCGACGTGTGTACTCCTGATCTTGTGTGTGGTGCGGTGGCGTTGGGGTGTAATATCAGCTGCCTGAACCTTATTGGATGCGTGGTGATATAACGGATATTAAG
>JAJSRW010001563.1:85000-224117 GCA_022414725.1 Microglena sp. YARC | reverse complement strand
CGCCCTCACGACATTTGCAGCAAAAAAAAAATCTTTGATATCATTGAAGTCACATAAGCATGGGGAGTGTGAACGACATGCGCACTCTTCACCTGAACCCTCTTACGCGGAGCAGTTCAGACTCTCCTGACCCTCAGTTGAGTTACACACACACCACACACACCACACACACAACACACACAACCACATCGCAGGCAAACAAAAATGGCATGAGGCCACCCAAGCATGGAGATTTCGAACACATTCCGACCTGCTTTCACCTGAGCCCACGTATGGGAGCAGTCAGGACTCCCTCACCCTCGTGAGTACACACACAACACACGCACACATTTGCAGCAAAAAAAAAAAAAACTCTTGATATCATGAAACGTCACAGAGCCATGGAGGATGTGACCTCAGTGCGACCTAGCTTCACCTGAGCCCGCTGTTATGGGCAAGCAGCTTCAGGACCCCTACCCCAGTGAAGTACCACACACACACACACAGAAATTGCCAGAAAAAAAAAAATCCAAAACTTCAGGACTCCCTACCCTCAGTGACTACTCATATATATTACTCATTATAAAAACTTGTTGGCATTGCCAGCATTAAAAAAAAAACGATACAACATGAAATAAACTACATGGAATTTCTGCGCACCATGCAGTCCTCTGCCTATCATACAGCGGTTGAAGTTACCCCTGTATGTAGGCAATCCAGGACTTCCTGACCCTACAGTGGGAACCCCCACCCACCACCCCACATACATAACAAAAAATACCAAACAACACCACCCACAAAAACAATGCCAGAAACAATGAAAATATATATAACAAGCTGAAGCCCACAGTAGTGAGATGTGAACGCTTAAGGACCTGAAACCCGCTTTATTGGCAAAAGCAACTTCGGAACTCTCACCCTCACATAAAAGTACCCCCCCACCCCCCCCTACCCCCCTACCCCCCTTAAAACACACCTTCCCCCTCCCCTCCCCTCCCCCCCCCCCATCACCCACCACATAACCTGCCACCACTCCACACCTCCTTCCCCCCCTCACCCAACACCATACTGCACACTCCCCACACCCTCCCCCCCCCCCCCCCCATCACAACACACCATAAACCTGCAACCACTCCCCAACCCACTCCTTCCCCCCCCCCCCCCCCAACCTCATCACCCACACCAATTACCTGCACATCCCACACCCGCCTCCCTCCCCCCCCCCCCCCCCCCCCCCCCCCCCCCTCCCCCCCCCCCCCCACCCCCCCCCCACCCCCCCCCCCCCCCCCCCCCCTCCCCCCCCCCCCCCACCCCCCCCCCCCCCCCCCCCTCCCCCCCCACCTCCCCCCCCAGCCACCGTACCCCTCCCATCCCCCCAACCCCCCCTCACGTCGCAAGACCTCACACTCGCCACACCTGCAATGGAGACTATGATCCCACCTCCCCCCCCCCCGCCACCCCCCCCGAGCACCCCAAACCCTAACCTGCAACTCCCCACACCTCCGCCCCCCCCCATCACCTGTAACCATAACCTTGCAGCTCTCCACATCCCTCCCCCCCATCACCCACACCATAACCTTGCACTTTCCCAACACTCCCTCCCCCTATCACCACACATACCTGCACACTCCCCACACCTCCTCCCCCCCCCCCCATCACCCACACAAAAACCTTGCACACCTCCCCACACTCCCCCCCCCCACCCCATCACTCCACACCATAAATCCTGCTACACTTCTCCACCCTCCCTCCCCCCGCCCCCGCCATCACCCACCATAGACCTGCAACAGTCCAACCCTCCTCCCCCCCCCCATCACCCACACCTATAAGACCTGCACACCTCCCTACCCCACCTCCTCCCCCCCCCCTTCACCCCACACGCATAACCTGCACACTCCCCACACCTTCCCTCCCCATCACCCACACCATGAACCTGCACCCGATCCCCACACTCCTACTTCCACCCCCCAGTTCGTTCTTGGACTGCAAGGGACATATCCAGACTGTTGTGCTCTGCAGCTGGCAATGCACACTTACCACATGCACACACGGCATAGTCGCCACACTACTCTACCACCACACGCTGCACACATACACACACGCACACACACACACACACAACCATACACCACACACACACATACACCACACCACACACACACATGACGAGGAATAACACTGCAGAACATCCCTCAAATCAGTTGAACCTCCCGGCAGATGCAGGCTGTGTTGTTTTGTGATCTTACACCACCCAATCCCCAACCCTCATCCCACCCACCCCACCCCAAACCCCACCCAAACCACCAAACCACCCCAACCAACAACCCAACCAACCCACCCAACCCCAACCCCAACCAACCAAACTAACCCCACCCAAACCAAAACCCAAACCCAACCCAAACCAAACCCCCCCACCCAACCCCACCTCCACCCTCCCCCCTTCCCCACCTACCCACCCTACCCCCGCTCTCTCTTCCCCCGTGGTTCTGTGGACCTCCAAGACATGTCTAGACTGGTGGATGCTGCTGCCAGCCTGACAAGTGCCGACGAGGAAACACACACACACCTCCACCCCACCCCACCCTGAACCCCACCGCAAATCTCTCCTCCCAGCAGTTCCGTAGACGTCCCAAGGACATGTCCGGCTGGTGTATCGCAGCTCCAGCTGACAGTGCACACACCCACCCCCCCCCCACTACCCTCCCCCCTTCCCCCAACCTACCAACCCCACCCCACCCCACCTCCACACCCCACACCCGAACCCACCACCCACCACCTCCCCCCTTCCCCCACCTACCCCCACCACCCACATACCTTCCCCCACCTACCCCCCACCCCCCCTCCCACACCCACCCCACCCACCACCCCCCCACACCTCCCTTCCCCCCTACCCACCACCCCCCCTACCCCCACCACCCACCCCACCCCACAACCTCCCTCCCCACCTACCCACCCACCACCCCCGTCCCACACCACCCACCCACCCTCCCAACCCACCCCCCTCCCACACCCTTCCCCTTTCCCCACCCTACACTCCTTTACACGCCCTCTCTTGCCCTCAACTGTTTGTGACTCAATAATGTCTAGACTGTATGAGCACTGCCAGCCTGACAAGTGACCGACAGAAACAACACCACCCCCTCCACCCCCACCCACCACCCCTGACCACCGAAATCTCTCCTCCACCCGCTGGTCCGTATTACCTCCAAGACAGTCCAGTGTGTGGACGCAGCTGCCGGCCTGCACCAGTGCACCCCCCCACCCCCCCACCACACCCTCCCCCCTTCCCCCACTACCCACCCCTACCCACCCCACCCTCCACACCCCCACCCACCCACCCACCCACCCCACCCCTCCCCCTCCCCACCTACCCACCCACCCAACCCCACCCCACCCCACCCCACACCCTCCCCCCTCCCCCAACTACCCCCACCCCACCCCTACCCACCCCACCACCCCCCCCACCCCAGCCCACCACACCCTCCCCTTCCCCACCTTACCCACCCACCCACCCCACCCCTACCACAACCCACCCCCACCCACCCCACCTCACCCATCCCCACTTCCCCCCACCCACCCCCCCTACCCACCGCCCTCTTCCTGCCCTCCAACTGGTTCTGTGGGACCTCCTCTACGATGGGTGAGGATACCAAGCTTGCAGCTGACATAGTGCGACGAGGAACACACAACACCACACCTCCACCCCCCACCCACCACCTGACCCCAACCGCAATCTCTCCTGCCCCAGCTTGGTTCTTGGACCTCAAGACATGTCAAGACTGTGCATGCCAGCTAGCCAGCCCTGACAAGTCACACCCACCCACCCACCCCACCCACCTCCACACCCTCCCTCTTCCCCCCACTACCCCCCCACCACGCCACCTCTCTTGCCCTTCAAATGGTCTCTGTGGACCTCAACACATGTCCTAACTGGTGGATGCAGCTGCCAGGCTTGGGACAAGTGCGACTGAGGACAACACACACACCCCTCCACCCCCACCCCACACCCCTACCCAACGCATTCTCTCCCCCCAGCTGTTTCTATGGACCTATCCAAGACATGTCAAAGACTGTGATGCAGCTGCCGCCCTAACAAGTGAACACCACCCCACCCCACCCACCCACCTCCCACACCCTCCCCTCTTCCCCGTCAACCTACCCCTACCACCGCCTTCTCTCTTGCCATCCAGCTTGTTCTAGTAGGACCTCCAAGGTGACATGTCTAGACTTGTGTGTGTTGGGGCAGCTGCCAGCCTAACGAGCGGCACACCCACCCACCCCCACCGACCCCACCCTTCCACCACCCTATCCTCTTCCCACAACCCACCCTTACCCCCGCCTTCTCTTCCTTTAGCTGGTTCTGTAGACCTCAAAGAATGTCTATGACTCGTGGATGCAGCCGCCACTCCTGACCAGTGCGACGAGGAAACCTGCAAGGAGCATCTAATCAGTCTGAAGTCCCTAACATAATGCAGGCTGTGCTCCTAATCTTGATTCCTGCACACACACACACACACACACACACAAGACACCCACACTGTCCCCTTCTCCCCCAGCTGTTATAGTGGGACCCAAGACCATGTCTTAGGGACTGGTGGATGCTTGTCTGCAGCCCTGAGACAAGATGCCCGGACAGTAAACCACGCAGGCACTCCTCTGATCAGTTGAACGTCCCAAAGACAAATGCAGGCTGCTTACTCATTCGTTGAAAGAAGGAGGTGGAGCTATCGCAAGCTGCAGGCTAAGCATCGGGACCAGAGTGGGTGAGTGCGTGTAGGTGTTGTGTGTGTGTATCCTGTGTGTGTGTGATGATGTCGTTCTGTGTGTTCGGTGGGTGGGTGGTATGTGGGTGTGGGTTTGTGTGTGGTGGTGTGGGTGTAGGTGTGTGGTGTGTGGTGTGTGGTGTGTGTATGTGTGTGTGTGTCGTGTGTACTGTGTTGTGTGTGCGGCGGGTGGTGCTGGTGGGGGGTTGGGGGCAGGATGGCGGCCTGTGCTACTATCTGTTGAAGAAGGATGTGGAGCTTATTTGAAGCTGCCAGGCTAGATCAGGGACAGGTGGGGGGTGGACATCGTGTTGGGGGTGGGGGGGGGGGCGGAGTGGGGGGGTGGGGGGGGGGCTATGATGGAGGCTAGATCAGGACCAGGGTGTGTGTGTGTAGGTGGGGGGAGTGTTAGTGGCGTGGGTGTGTGTTGGGGGGCGGGGAGGGGTATACTGTATTGATTTCGCTTGAAATAGTCACATGTACTGCTATTTGATGCACTTGAATTCACTTAACTTATATGTGATTCGCCCCCCACCCTTTACCCCCACCCCCACTCAATCCAACCATATTCACACACATACCATCACACACTGCCCCCCACCCTCTCCCCCACCCCAGCCCACCCCACACCATCTCCTCCCCCTCGCCTACACACACACTGATGACACATACCTAGCACACACACCATGCAGGTAGATAGAAAGTTCATGAAGAGCGCGTCCATGATGTCCCCACACACACCCTTTCCACCCCCCCCCCTCCCCCCCCCCCACACACACACACAAACACCCCAATTCCATCGCCCCTCGCCTACACACACACACACCACACTGATGACACAATACACCCATGCACACACACATTGCAGTAGAGAGCAAGTTCATGAAGGAGAGCACGTGCATGATGTTCCCCCCACACACACACGCACACCCTCAGCCCCCACCAAAATCCCTCCCCTCGCCTACACACACACACACACACACAAACTGATTGACCACATTTACACCCATGCACACACACAATGCAGATAGAGAAGCAATTCATTGAGGAGCAGGTCGATGATGTCCCGCCCCCCCACCCCACCCCCACCCCCACCCCCCATCCCTCCCCCTCGCCTACACACACACACACTGATGACATTACACCCATGCACACACACAATGCAGTAGAGAGCAAAGTTTATGAGGAGCCAGCGTCGCATGATGTTGATGGAGCAGTTGAAGAGATCAAGAAGGAGCTTGGAAAACTTGACGACAAGAGGCTCTGGTGAAAAAAGTAGCTGTACCCCCCCCCCCCCCCCCCCGCCCCCCCCCCAATCCCCCCACCCACACCCCTCCGCCACACACACATCGTTCGACCTACCCCAACTCGCCACATACATGTCGTTCAAGAACAGGAGAAGAGTAACACACACCATAACCGCATAGAATCCGATAGAAAGGATCAGGTAGGTGTTGTCCCCCTACCCCCACCCCACCCCCCCCACCCCCACCACGCCACACACCCATACAACGTTTTAACTTGCAACGAGGAGGTACGACTGGAAAAATACGACAATAGCACGCTCATGCAAAAAGCAGCCCCCCCCACCTCCGCAGCCCCACCCCCACCCCCACCCCACCCACCCCCCCACACACCAGCACCACCCCACCCCCACCCCACACACCCACACAGCACACGCCCACCGCAAGCGCACACACACTTCGCTCACAAGCACGCAGAAAGGACACGTAAAACACGTAATCAAGAAAAAGAGTAGACTGGAAAACGAAACAAGGCGCTTTGGTGCAAAAGTAACATCACTCCAACAAACCACAACCACCCCGACGCACCACCCATCGCCACCACCCACCACACCACTCACCCACCACCTCACCACCCACCGACCAATGTCCCTATATTGTTGGGAGCCAAGAAAAGTCCGCCAGTTCAACACACCTCCACCCCACAATTTTCTACCATTAACTAACAATACCATCACCACCATCCACCCCAAGATTCCTGGGTGTTTGAGCCCAAGAGTGCAGTCGGCACCTGAGAGGGCCATCGTGGTGGTGGATGAGAAAGCATAAAGCTTCCCCCCCCCCCCCCCCCCCCTACACACACACCCAACACCCCCGCACACCACCCCACACCCCACACACCACCCGTAGGTCCCTATAGCCGATTTGAGCCATGAGAGCCGGTCGCATCTTGAAGGGCCGTACCGGGTTGGTGGATGAGGAAATCGTAAAGCTCTCTGCCTTGAACCTGCCATCCCTGAATTCAACATCACTACCAACTAAACCACCTCCACCATCACCACCGCCCCCACCACCCACCCACACACACACACCCACACCCCTTAGGTTCATAGAGCGTTTTGAGCCCAAGAGAGCAGTAGCATCTGAAGAGGCTGTCCGGGTGGTGGATGAGGAAATCATAAAGCTCTCCGCCCTGGAACCTGCCAGCCCCTGAATTCAACATTCACTCGCCAACTCAATGTTTGAGTGGCTGACCGTTGCCATGGGGCACCTTTAGTGAGGAGATATTCGACATTCAAGCCAAGCCAAGAGGATAAACATATGTTTTTTTATTTTTCAGCGTGTTTTATGGATTTAAAATAAAAAAAATGATTAAAATACAAAATCGAATACAAACTGATGAATATAATCAAAAAAACAATAACTTCAAACATATCAGCACACGCAACACATTTGGAGTGGCTGACCTACTTGCCATGTGGCACCTTCGAGCGAGTAGAATATTGTGACATCAAGCAAGCCTAAGAAGGAGGGGTAAAACAGTTATTTCGGTATACAATTTTATTTCAATTAAGGCAAATTGCTATATTGAAAAAAAAAAAAAAATAGTAATAACTACTTATAGTTGCTGACCTAGTTGCCATGGTCAGATTCAGCAGGAGATATTCCGACATCAAGGCAAGCCAAGGAGGTAAACATTATTTTTTATACAACTTTATTTCAATTAAGGCAATGTTTGTAAAAAAACAAAATCATGGTAACTCGTAACTATGTAGAGTGCAGCTGACCTAGTTGCCGTGGAAGGCATTCAGTGAGGAGATATTCGACATCAAGCAAGCCAAGGAGGTGAGTTTTTTTATTATTAGTAAAATCAGATGAAACGCACAAAACAACAATATATTTTAATATAAATTTAAATAAAAACTTGTAAAAACTCGTATCTACGCGGAGTGGCTGACCTGTCCATGGGGCACCTTTAGTGTTGAGATATTCGACATCAAGCAAGCCAAGGAGGTAAACATTATTTCGTATACAACTTTATTTCAATTAAGGCCAAAATGTTATATAAAAATAAAAAAAAAACTAAACTAACTAACTATGTAGAGGGCTAACCTCTTGCCTTGGGTCAGATTCATTGAGGAGATATTCGACATCCAAGCAAGCCAAGGACTGGTAAGTTTTTTTATTATTAGTAAAATTCAGTAAAACAAAACAACAATATATTTGTAATAGAAATAAAAAAAAACTCGTAAAAACTCGTATCTAAGCAGAGTGGCGACCTGTCCATGGGACTTTAGTGAGGAGATATTCGACATCAAGCAAGCCAAGAGGTAAACATTATTTCGTTTTGTTATACAACTTTATTGAGGCAAAAATTATAAAAAAAAAATTGAAGTTCACGCTTATGACTATGTAGAGTGGCTGACCTTGTTGCCAGGGACCTTCAGTGAGGAGATATTCGACATCAAGCAGGTGAATAGGAGGTAGACATTATTTTTATGTTTCGATTTTTTACCCTGGTATTTTTTCTATAAAAAATACATTTTCGTAAAATATGAATAAATATATAAAACATAAATTCACGATTACTCGCAACTACCTTAGAGTGGCTGACCTCTTGCCATCCTTCAGCGAGGAGTTATTTCGACATCAAAGCAGCATAGGAGGTAGTCATTATACACCACACCAGTGGTACTTGGCGCGCTGCCTTTTCGAGCCTCTGCGCGTTTTGGCAGTTTTTGCAACAGCAGCATGTTTGCCCTTTTTGCACTTACAAAGGTCAGTTTTGTTTTTTCAATTGCGCTCAAGCGCTGGCCAATTTGGTCAATGGAACGTTCCTGCCTACCTACTCACACACACTCCCCCCCCCCACACACACCCCCACCCCCCCCACCCCACCTCACACGCACCCACCCACCCACCAACACACCCTCAACCCAAAATAGTCCTGGATGCAGACCACCATGGCCTTATGACGTGAAGGAGCGTATCCAGAGTTCATCCAGTCAGCGCCCTGCGAGGCTCTGCCATGGCAATATTTTGTTTGTTTAATCAAATTCATTATAATATAAATGTAATTCCCCACCCAACCGCACAAACACACACACACACACACCAACACACACACACACACACACTCACACACACACACAACTAACACACACCACACACACAACACACACCACACACAACACCACACACCACAGTCCCAAATGCAAAGCACTTATGCCTTAATGAAAGAGTTCATCGCAGTCAGCCCATGCGAGGCTCTGCCCTGGGCAATATAGTGATGTGTTTGTTTTTGGTGTGGACTTTTGGTTTAACTGTTTATATTAATTAAATGTTTAATTTAATTAATATACCACCACTTACCCCATAGGTCCTTGGTGCGGACCACCATGGCCTCAATGACGTGAAGGAGCGAATCCAAGAGTTCATGGCGTTCAGCGCATTGACAGGCTCACCGCCACACAGACAAACAAACACACGCACAAACGCACTACCAATTTGTGAACCCACTCTTACCCCACACACACCACTACCCACATTACACCCCCACACCACCCACACTCATTAGGTCCTGATGCTGACCACCAACGGCCTCTGATGACGTGAAGAATGAGCGCATCCTAGAGACTTCATCGCAGTCAGAGCATGCGAGGGGAATCTACCATGGGAAAGATATCCACTCCATGCCCCCCCCCCCCCCCCCCCCCCCTCACACCCACACCCACCCACACCACCCAACCTCACACCCACCACCACACACACAGGTCAGGATGCAACCACACGGCCTTGATGACGGTGAAGAGACGCATCCTAGAGTTCATCGCATCAGCGCCCTGCGAGGCTCCGCACACACACACCAACACAAACTACCCCACCACCACCCACACCCCACACCCGCCCCCCAGCCCCACACCCGCCCCCACTGCGAGGCTCGGCCCATGCAATATTCTGTTGTGTCCATTCCCTTTATTTTTTAATCAAAATATCGAATTTTTAATTCCCCCCCCCCCCCTCACACACACTAACCCCCTCACACACCACCACCCCTTACCCCCCCACCCTCCCGTCCAAAACAGGACTGGATGCGGACCAACCAAGCTCGATGACGTGAAGGAGCGAATCCTAGAGTTCATCGCTGTCAGCGCGCTGCGAGCAGCCCCCCCACACACCCACACACACACAAACACACCCTCACACACAAACACACACCACCCACACCCCCAGCCCCACACACAGCTCCACCTTCACCCCCATCCACAAACGCATAACAAGCACACAGTCCTGGATGCAGACCACCACGGCCTCGATGACGTGAAGGAGCGCATCCTAGAGTTCATCGCAGTCAGCGCCCTGCGAGGCTCAGCCCAGGGCAAGATTTTGTGTTTCGTTGACCCCCCGTGTGGGAAAGACTCCATCGGACGCTCTATTGCTAAAGACCTTGCGGCCGCAAAGTATTCCGTCTCTGTGGGGGGCCTTACGACCTGTGGCTGAGAATCAAGGGGCAAACAGTGAGAGTGAGAGAGAGGGTGGGGAGGGGTATACCCTTGGGCCCTTTTGTATTGTCTTTCTATCGCCAGGACCCCAGGCCGCAGTATTTCTGCTTCTCTGTGGGGGCCTGTATGATGTGCTGAGAACAAGGGGCAAGGTGAGCTTTGTTTTTTCATTTTAGTATTTAAAAAAAAAAAAAAAAACGTTTTTTTTGTGGGGGCTGAACCAATGTGGCTGAGATCAAGGGGCACAGTTTTTTTTTTTTTTTTTTTTTAATAAATCCGTTTTTTATGGGGGCTGTATGATGTGGCCGAGATCAAGAGGGCACAGTGTGTGCTTGGGGGGTTGAGGTGGGTGGAAAGGGGTGGAATTTAGAGTTGTGTAGGACCCCCCTGGTGCGGGCAAGACCTCTATCAGTCGTTATATTGCCAAGACCATAGGCCGCAAGTATTTCCACTTTTCTGTGGGGCCCTGATACGATGGCTGAGATCAAGGGCACAGGTGAGAGGTGTAGTGTGTGTGTTTGTTTGTATGGCGGTGGGGTGGTAGTGGGTGGGGTAAGGCAGTGGGTGTAATCCTAGGTGCATCCTTTTTTTTTAGTCGCCAGGACCCTAGGTCACAAGTACTTCTGAGTTTCTGTGGGGGCTGTACGATGTGGCTGAAATCAAGGGCACATGTGACGAGGAGTGCGTTGGGGGTGTGGGGGTGGGAGGTGGGTGGTGGAGGAACTAGGGGGGTAGCACCCTGGGGGCCTTTTGTTTTCTTTTTCATTTTCTATCGAAGCACACAAGTAGGCCCCCCCGGGTGTGCGGCAAAGACCTCATAAGTGGTCGCTCTATTGCCAGGACCCATGCCGTGCGGGGTTCGCAAATACTTCAGTTCTCTGTGGGGGGCCTGTACGATATGTGGCTGAAATCAAGGGCGCACAGGTGAGTTTTGTTTTTCATTTGTTCTAGTATTTTTCAAAAAATAAAGTGTGGGGGTAGCACGTACGATGTGGCTGAGATCAAGGGGCACAGGTGAGAGGGTGTGGGTGGAGTGGGATGGGGTAGGGTGGGTCTGGGTTGAGGGGGGGGGATGAAGTGCGGGGGTAGCAGCCCAGGATGCATTTGTTTTTCATTTTCTATCGCCCAGGTCCAGCATTGCAAGGCCCGGTCCTACCCAGGGCAATATTTGGTGTTTTACTAATATAGTAGGACCCCCGGTCGTGTGGCAAGACCTCCATCGGCCTGTTTCTATTGCCAGGACCCTGGAGGTCGCAAGTATCTTCCACTTTTTTGCGGGCGGCGCTGAACGATGAATGCTGGAGATCAAGGCACAGTTTTTTTTTTTTTTTTAATAATGTCCGCTTTTTGGGGGACCTGAATGATGTGGCTGAGATCAAGGGGCACAGGTGAGAGGAGATGGTGTGAGTGGATGGGGTAGGTGGGGGTGGGGGGGGTGGGGGGGTGGGTGGGGGTATGGGTCGGGGGATGAGTGTGTGGGGGGGGAACCCCAGGATGCATTTGTTTTTCATTTTCTATCGCCAGGACAGCATTGCAAGGCCCGAGCCCCAGGGCAATATTGTGTTGCTATGCTTGAAGGGCGCAGCGCAAGCAAAAAATATTGAAATTTGAAATATTGCTGTAATTTGAAAATTTGAAAAACAAAATAATTTTATGTCAGAGCTATGCCTGGAAAGTTGTTTATGCTTGAAGGGCGCAGGCACAAAAAATAATTGCACACCCCGTAATACAAGAAAACTTGTTTTTGAACAATTATAATTGCAAATAATCACAAACCTGCAATGAGGTATACTAATTAAATTTCCACAACCTGGCAGGCACGTCGGTATATTGGAGGCATGACTGGAAATCTTGCAATGCTGACGGGAGAGCAGATGCACAAGCAATAATAATTGAATACCCTGTAAATACGAAATAAAATAAATAAAAAACGAGTTGGACCTCGAAATTTGAAAAAAAACAAATCAGACGAGATGATGTGAGAGCTATGCCTGGAAAAGTTGTTTATGTTGAAGGGCACAGGCACACTTAAAATTGCACACCCCGTAATACAGGAACAGCTTTTGAAAATTCTAATTGCAAGTAATCACATCCTGCAATAATTCTAATTGTTGTAGCCATGCTTGGGAAGAGTTGTGCACAGAGCACAGGCACAAGCAATAATTGCACACCCCGTTTATTAAAAAAATAATAATATAATAAAATAATATATAATTACAAGTAATCACCACCCTGCTAAATTAATACTATACTATACATTTGATCAAACGTTCCAGGCGAACGTATGTTGGAGCCATGCCAGAAAGAAAGATTGTCAGGATGCTTGAAGAGCACGAGGCATAAGCTAATTGCGTGAGTTGACGAATTTACATTAAAATAATAGTACTAAAAAACATTGATAAACAAAACACTTGCAGACGTACGTACGTCCGAGCCATGCCAGGCAAGATGGTGCAATGCTTGAAGAGCATAGGCACGAGTAATAATTGCACACCCCGTTAATAAAAAAACCTTTAAACCAATGTATAAATAATAAACCAAGTAATCAACACCCTGCAATAAATCTAATACTTATTATATACATTTTCAAATTCCAGGGTGAACTGTACGTTTGAGCCATGCCAGGCAAGCATCGTGCAATGCGTGGTGAAGAGCACAGGCATGATCAAAAATGCAAAACCTGTTAAACAAATAAAAAATAGCATGGCATGATTGCAATAAATCCATCTAACCCGTAAATCACATCAAAACAGCGTTTTGGAAAGTTTGTTATTAAAAAAAAAATTAAAACCCAAAGCACACCCGCAGGCGGATGTTTGTTGTTATTACCATGCTAAGGGAAGATTGTGTGCAATTCTTTGCAAGAGCATCAGAAATTGTAAATAACAAATTATGAAACCCAAATACACGAGTTGCAGGCGAAACTTATATGTCGAGCCTATGCCATGGAAAGATCGTGCAATGCTTGAAGAGCACAGGCACAAGAAATCCTTTGGTACTGATCGATGAAATTGACAAGCTTGGACGAGGCCACACAGGTTGGTGCAATTTTTAATTTGAATGTGTGCTTTATTTAATTGTAAAAAGAAACAATAAGCTCTGGAGTAAGAAGAAGAGCACAGCACAAGCAATCCTTTTGTTTATACTGATCGATGAAATTGACAAGCTTGGACGAGGCCACACAGGTTGGTGCAATTTTTAATTTGAATGTGTGCTTTATTTAATTGTAAAAAGAACAATAATGGAAGAAAGAAGAGAAGCACAGCACAAAGCAATCCTTTGGTACTGATCCGGATGAAATTGACAAGCTTGGACGAGGCCACACAGGTTGGTGCAATTTTTAATTGAATGTCCCTGTGCTTTATTAATCTTAAAAAAAGAACAATAAGGAGAAGAATGAAGAGCACAGGCACAAGCAATCCTTTGGTATTGATCGAATGATGAAATTGAACAAAGCCTTGGACGAGGACCCACACAGGTTTGGTGCAATTTTTAATTTGAATTGTGTGCTTTATTTAATTGTAAAAAGAACAATAATGGAGAAGAAGAAGAGCACAGGCCACAAGCAATTCCTTTGGTACTTGATCGATGAAATTGACAAGCTTGGACGAGGCCACACAGGTTGGTGCAATTTTTAATTTGAATGTGTGCTTTATTTAATTGTAAAAAGAACAATAAGGAGAAGAAGAAGAGCACAGGCACAAGCAATCCTTTGTGAACTGCGTGATTGATGAAATTGACAAGCTTGGACGTGGCCACACAGGGTTGGTATAATTTTAAAATTGAATTGGTTTGCTAGGGGTGGGGTGGGGTGGGTGGGGTGGTGGTGGATGGGGTGGTAATGGGAATGGGGTGGGTTGGGTGGAATGGGGTGGGTTGGGGTGGAATGGGTGGTGGGGTTGGTGGCGCGTGGGGGGGGGAATGTGGGGGGGAGGGTGGAATGGGGGGTGGGGGGGTGGATGGGGTGGCGGGGGGTGGGTATCCGGGTGGGAGGGTTGGGAATGGGTGGGGGGCGGGTGGAATGGGGTGGGGGTGGGTGGAAATGGGGTAGCGGGTGGGGTGCGAAAAGGCGGTGGGGTTGGGGTGGTAATGGGGTGGTTGGGGTGGGGTGGGGTGGGGTGGAGGGGGGACGTGGCCCACACAGGTTGGTAAAATGTTTCACTTAAAGTCTGCCTACTAATATAATGTCTGCTTAATTTTAAATTCGACACAGGCGGATACAAGTTTACATTTGGAAGTGTGCCAATTATATTATGAATTATATTTTTATACATGATTATTATGAAATGCAATATACTTATAATCATCATATTTTATAATACATTTGGAGGTGTGCAATTATATTATAATTCATTCATATTTTATAATACAGTTTAGAAGTGTGCAATTAATATTATAAATTCATCATATTTTATAATACATTTGGAAGTGTGCAATTATATTATAATTCATCATATTTTATAATACATTTGGAAGTGTGCAATTATATTATAATTCATCATATTTTATAATACATTTGGAAGTGTGCAATTATATTATAATTCATCATATATTATAATACATTTGGAAGTGTGCAATTATATTATAATTCATCATATTTTATAATACATTTTGGAAGTGTGCAATTATATTATAAATCATATTTTTATAATACATTTGGAAGTGTGCAATTATATTATAATTCATCATATTTTATAATACATTTGGAAGTGTGCAATTATATTATAATTCATCATATTTTATAATACATTTGGAAGTGTGCAATTATATTATAATTCATCATATTTTATAATACATTTGGAAGTGTGCAATTATATTATAATTCATCATAATATATCAATACATTTGGGAAGTGTGCACATCATATTATATCATTGGCAATTATATTATAATTCAAGCAATTATCTGGTCTTGATTGATGAAATCAGTGATTTTGTTGTCAAATCAGTGATTTTGTTTTCAAATCTGAAAGTGGGTTTTCCCTAGCTTTATGGTTGTAGGCCTCCTCCAGGGACATCGTTTTAGTGCTTTCTATAGCTGTTTACAGCCCTTAGTTACTTTTTAGGGCAAAAAGAAGAAAACAACTTCTTTTTTACTTTTTTTATAGCTGTTTATAGCGATAATTTCTCCAAAACGGGGTCAAAACTAGCGATCGCTATATGTAGCGGAAAATAATATCCCTGGATGAAATCAACTAGCTTGGAACGTGGCCACACTTAGTTGGTGCATTTACATTTGAATCTGGTGTGTGCTTTATTTCGAAATTGTAAAAATAACAATAAGGAGAAGAAGAAGATGCACAGACACAAAATCCTTTGTTGCTGATTGATGAAATGACAAGCTTGGACACCCTTGCCACACAGTTGTTTTGGTATATTTAAAAATTGAATTGTTTGCTAGTGTGGTGTGATTGGGTGGGGTGGAGGTAGGGGGCGGAGTGGCTTTGGCGGTGAGTGGGGTGTGGTTGTGGTGGCGGCTAGGGGGCAGGGGGCGGGGTTGAGTTTGGGGTGGGGGGTAGGGAGCAATGGGGACGGGGTTGAGTGGTCATGGGTGGGGTGATATATTGAGGTGAGGTGTGTGAGGTGAGGACAGTATAGCCGGGTGGGGCGAGGTTGAGTGGGGGGGGGGGGGGGGGGGGGGGGGGGTAGGGGGCGGGGGGGGGGGGGGGGGTATGGGTGTGGGGATATGGGGTGTGGGGTAGGGGGGGGGGGCAGTAGGGGGGGGTTTGAATGGAACGGACAGTCTGAGCAATCATATCCTCAACTCGTGCCTTACCACCATCTACATGTGTCAGCCTGGAAGGGTAGCCTAGGTGTGAGTCTGTAGGTGACGTGAGGTGGGGGTAGGGTTGTTGGGTTGGGGGGTGAGTTGGCTTGTGGGGGTACGGTAAGTGTGGGGGTGAGGAATAGAAGCGGGTGTGGGCGATGTGGGAAGCGTGGGGTGGGTTGAGTTTTGTGATGTGTTGAGTGGGCGTGGAACGATAGGGTGTGGACTGGTAGGGTGGGTCTGGGAGTAGGGGGCTGGGGTGGGGATGTGAGTGGTGGGGGCTGAGCTGAGTGGAAGCCCAGTCTGAGCCTATCATGTCCTCGTCAAACTAGTGCGGGGAACTTACCACCCCCTACTGTGTCAGCTCCGGGTGGAGATAGGGGCACGGGTGGGTGGGGTTGAGCAGGGCGGCATCCACATGGTTGGAGAAGGATGGGGTGGGGTCTGGGGGCGGCTGGTAGCGGTGAGCGGGTTGAGGGTGGGGGTAGGGGTCCTGGGGGCGGATTAGGGGGTGGTGCTCGTGGAAGGCAGGGCATGTTGAGTGGGGGGGGCTGGGGCGGGGCGGTGTGGGATAGGGGGTGGGGGTAGCGGTTGGGGGTGGGGGGGGGCACAACTGAGTGCATGTGCGGGGGAGTTGAAGGAGTGGCGGAATGGGGGGGGAGTTAGGTGCGTGGGTGGGTGGGTGGGGGTGGGGGGGGGGGAACCCTAATAGCCACCAATGGAAGACTGGACTGTATACTGCGAACACCCCAGTTCCACTCCCATCACATGTCATTTTGTGCGCTATGAAAAAACAATAGTTTGACAAGTACCTAATTTTTCTTAAATTCCAGTTTTTCCCTCACCACCCACCCACCACCCCAACTTTTGAGGCCCATAATTTTTTTCTTACTGCGGCCAAATAAATTAAATAAGACCAGATTCTTCATGCCCTCTCAACAAGCTCTTCACATCTGCGGGCATGGGGCAGGGATTTTTATTTAACCGCTATACATAGCGATCGCTAGTTTATGACCCGTTTTAGCAAAAAATATCGCTATATAAAAAAAGCAAAAACAAAAAAGTATTTTGTTTATTTTTGCCCTCAATCGCCCCTAAATAGCAAAAAAGAAAAAACAAAAAGCTACAGAAAGAACTAAAAACACTGTCCCTGAGGAGCCCTAAAACCATAAAGCTAGAAGAAAACCCAATTTCAGAATTTGAAAAAATAATCACTGACATTAGGGTCGGATATTGTTTTTCCTGCCCCCACCTCGATTTTAATTGTAAAAATAATAATAATATGTAAGAAGAGGACAGGCACAATCAATCCTTTTTGGTGTTGACGCAATGGAATCGACAAGCTCTTGGACGTGCCACACAGAGTTCGGTTTGCATTTATATGTTCTACTTTTTGATACACCTGTTTATAGCCGATAATTTCTCCAAAACGGGGTCAAAAAAACTAGCGATCGCTATATGTAGTGGAAAATAATATCCCACGGATGAGAAATCAACAAGCTTGGAGCGTGGGCCACACTTAGGTTGGTGTGCAATTTTTAATTTGAATGTGTGCTTTATTTAATTGTAAAAATAACAAGAAGGAGAAGAAGAAGAGCACAGGAACAAGCAATTCTTTGGTGCTGATCGATGAAATCAACAAGCTTGGACGCTGCCACACTTAGGTTGGTAACATTTAAATGTAGTGTTTGCTATTTAATTGTACTTGTAATGTGTGATATTTTAAATGTGTACTTGTAATGTGTGCTATTTTAAATGTGTGCTATTTGCTGTGCCATTAAATATGTGCTACATGTCCTGCCCCCCCCACCCCACCCCCACCATTTATGTCAGCCTTGGTGCCTGTCACCCCCACCCCCACCATTAATGCCACCCCCACCCTAAACCACCCCTACCCACGCATGCGCGTGTGTACTGCCAGGACAATGGCAAGTACAGGGCACCAGGATCATCAGTGGCAGCAGACTTGACAAGTCCTGCCCCCCCCCCCCCCTCCCACCCCCACCCACATGCAATGTGTACATTGCCAGGTACAATGGAGTAGTCCGCACCAGGGATCATTCATTTAGGCAGCAGATTGCTGTGCCATTAAATATGTTATGCCTTATTTACTTGTATACCTCACCACCAGGGTAATTCAAAGCGCGCGCTTTTGAGCTTTTGAGCGCTGACTTTTTGACCCCCTCTGCGCTTTAAGCGCAGTTTTTTGCCAACTCCCTGTGGCGCGCTGCAAGCATTTTTTCGCTTTTTGCACTACAAGCGCTTTTTGTTTTCAAGTGCGCCTAAAGCACTGGCCAATCTGGCCATTTGAAGTACCCTGTTGTATACCTCACCACCAGGTGACCCAGCGTCCGCCCAGTATTATACAAACTGCTATATGAAACAACCCATACACAACCACTACCTACCACCACAACACATCCCCATCACCCACCACCACCAACCACCACTGATGCGCAACCCCACCATCCCACACACCAACCACTCCACCGCCACCAAACCACCCATCTCACCCCACCACACCAACTACACCACCACCAACCACCCCACCCCACCAACCACCAACCACCCACCCACCAACCACCACCACCCTACACACACCCACCCACCAACACCACACCTGCCCACCACCCCACACACCCACCCACCCACCTCACCCAACCACCCACCCCACCTTACCACCCCACTCCAACGCACCCATCCCCCACTACCACCACCACCACACCACCCCCACCCACAGACCACCAACCAACACGCCCACACCACCACCCACGAACCCCACACCAACCAACCACCCCACCTCCCCCCAACCACCCACCCCACCACCAAACCACCCACCACCATCCACCCCACCACCCCACCACCACCACCAACCACCCACCCCACCACCCACCAACCCAACCACCACCCCCCACCCCCACCACACCACCCCCCACCCCCACCACCACCAACCAACCCACCCCACCCCCACCTCCCACCACACAACCAGTCACCCATTTCCACCCCACCACCCTACCCCCACCCCCACCAACCAACCACCCCCACCACCTCCACCCACCACCCACCACCACCACCACCACCTCCCACCACCCCCCCCACCACCACCACCACAACCACCCACCCCACCACCACCACCTCAACCACCAACCAACCCCGCCCACCCCCACCACCAACCCACCCCACCACCACCAACCACCCCCACACCACCACCAAACCCCCACCCACCACCAACCACCACACCCCCCACCCCCACCACCAACCACCCACCCCACCACCACCTCGACCACCAGCGACCCAGCGTCCCACCACACCACCACCACCCACCCCACCCACCCACCCACCCACCACCCACCCACACCCACCACCACCACCTCAACCACCAGTTGACCCAGCGTCCGCCCTGTTGGAGCTGCAGGACCAGAACTGAACACGACCTTCATGGACCCTGGCCAAGGAGGAAAAACACAACAAAACTACGACATAATATATATGCAAATTATACAAACTGCCTATATGACGCCCACTACCACCGCCACCACCCCCACCCCCCACACCACCACCCACCCCCCCCACCACCACCCCCACCCACCCACCACCCACCCCCCACCCACCAACCACCCACCCCACCACCACCACCCCACCACCACCACCCCACCCCACCCACCCCACCACCACCAACCACCCACCCCACCACACCACCACCCCACCACCCACGTCCCCCACCCACCACCAACCACCACCCCTTACCACCCACGCCCACCACCACCACCCCCCGACCCCACCCCCACCCCCACACACCACCCACCCCACCACCACCACACACCACCACCTCCAGGTTACCAGCATCGGCCCTGCTGGGGCTGCTAGCACCCAGAACATAAAACTCGATCTTGATGGACCATTTCATGGCTAAAAGCTAAACAACACACAATTAAATCAAATGAACACGCAGGTGACCCCAGCATTCCGCCCTGCTGGGGCATGCTAGACCCAGAACAGACCTCGACCGTTGATGGATGTTCCCATCAACGTGAGCAAGGTTCTGTTCGCTTTGCAACGTGTTTTCTTAAATTAATTTAAAGTAAATCAAAAAAAATCAATTTTAATATTAATTGCCACTCAGGCGACCCAGCAATCCGCCTGCTGGGAGCTGTTGGACCCAGCATCCCCCCAAACCCCAGCATCCACCCAAACCCGAGCATCCCCCCAAACCCAGCGTCCACCCTTCAAATAAATTAAAATAAAATTGAATTGCATGGACACGCAGGCGACCCAGCATCCACCTGCTGGGGAGCTGTTGGGACCCAGCTCCCCCCCCAAACCCAGCATCCACCCAAACCGAGCATCCCACCCAACCAGCATCCACCCTGCTGGAGCTGTTGGACCCAGCGCATCCCCCCAAACCCAGCATCCCCCCAAACCGAGCATCGCCACCCATGCTGAGCTGTTGGACCCAGAGCAGAACTCGACCTTCATTTATCACTACCTGGATGTGCACACGACGGGGTCCAAGGTTTAAATTAAATTTAATAAAATTGGAAATTAAATTAAACTCCCAAGAGATAGAAAAGTTAAAACAAATTAAATATTTTTTACGCAGTGCGACTTAGCCTCTGCCCTGCTGGAGCTGTTGGACCCAGAGCAGAACTCGACCTTCATGGACATTACTTGCGATGTTCCCATCACGTGTCTCGCCAGTTCGTGCAGGGTTTTCTTAAATCAAATTAAATCAATTAAATTACATAAAAATTAAGTCAAATTAAATCAAATAAATTACATTAAATTAAATTTCAAATGAAATTAAATTTTACGCAGCGCGACCCGCCTGCCGTAAGAAATTGTTTCAGATGGCCATCATAACCTGGATCGCTCCTCCCATCGGCTTCCAAGTGTTTAATTAAATTAAATTCTAGGAAAATTAATTAAATCAGAATTAAATTTAATTAAATTCAAAATATTAAATATAATATCCCACCCAGGCGACCCAGCCTCCTGCCACGCTGCTGGAGTTACATAGACCATAGACGTCTAGACCAAGAGTTTACTTAGACAAGAGCAGAACTCGACCTTTCATGGATCATACCACCTAGACGTTCCCATTCACGTGTCCAAAATATGTTTGTGTGGAAGGTTTTTTATTAAAATTAAATCCAAATTTAAATTAACTCAAAATGGACCACACCTGCAGGCAAGCCCAAGCCTCCGAACCCCTGCTGGAGCTACTAGACCAGCCCAGAACTCGACCTTCATGGGATCACTACCTGGATGTGCCCATTCAAAACGTGTCCAAGGTTAAATTAAATTATATTAAATTTAAATTCAAAATTAAATTTAAATCAAAATTAAATGCAAATCAAATACATTATTGTTTACGCAGGCCGACCAGCCTCTTGCCCTGCAAGAAGACTGCTAACCCAGAGGCAAAACTCGACCTTTCATGGATCACTACCTGATGTGCGCCAGTCGATGTATCCAAGGGTTAATTAAATTAAATTATCCATTAATTAAAATCAAAAAATTAAATTAAATCAAAATTAAATTAAATCAAATTGAATTATTTTACGCAGGCGACCCAGCCTCTTGCCCTGCTGGACGCTGCTAACCCAGAGCAGACTCGACCTCTCATGGATCACTACCTGGATGTGGCCCCATCGATGTATCCAAGGTTCATGTTTGATGTGTACGGCCAATGTGATTAGGATACCATCCCAATGGCCCTTGCTAGACTCGAATGCGAGGTCATCAGGCTGTCTTTGGGTCATATTGCAGTGAGGTAGGTGTTGTGGGTGGGTGGTGGCACGTGGGTGGTGTGGTTTGGTGTGGGTGTGTGTGTTGTGGTGTTGGGGTGTGTGTTGGTGGGTTGGTTGTGGTGCTTGGGGTCTGTGTATGGCCCGTGGGTTGGTGGGTGTGGAGGAGGTATTTGGTATTTGGGCAGTTTTCAAGTTCAGGTTGTTTTTTACAGTGGGTAAAATATTTGTGAATTTGAAAAACAATTGGGTGTGCTCCTTGGTCTCGTACACCAATGTGATTGCGCCGTACCACCCAGGGCTTCTTGCTGGATCGAATGGAGGTCATCAGGCTGTCTTGGGTATGCAGGGAGGTAGGTGGGGTATGAACTTTCACAACTGTTTCGAAAAAAATTAAACTGTAGCAGGATGTCTGTTCAAGTGTGACCTGTTTGGTTATATCGACATCTCCGGCTTAGATGGCCCAAGGCCTGGCCCTCCTCAACCTCTACCGGCCTTGTTAATAAGTTCTTAATGTTCATATGTATTTATTTACGTGCATAAGGCACAATGTGTTGTAACTATAGATTCAAGAGTAGCTGGTCAATCAATACACAATCAGTGCTTGTACTCTTAGTATGTAGAAAGTAGCGTGTTATAGTTTTGATAGTTAGTTGATAGTAGAGCTATTAGTTACATGTATATATATAGGATGCTGTCTATGGGCTTATTACTAACTAAACTAACTTAAACTAAACTATATATATTACCTATTATATTATATTGTAGTATATACGTAAGCGTTAGCTGTCAATGACCTGTATACATATAACTATATATATTATGATATATGTGTGTGTGTATCATTAGGATGCAATGGGCTTATACTCTTTTTCTATGTTTTCTATGTTTTCTGTTTTTCATTATTAAAAAGAGGTTCTATCGCACGGCTGACGCTAGACTAGACTTTGTTCCAATAAGAGTTTTTCTGTGTATGCCAGATAAAAAGAGATCTATCGCTGACTAGGACTTGTTCCTGTGTTTTTCTGTGTATGCCAGATAAAAAGAGATCTATCGCTAACTAGAAAACGACTTGCTTCCTGTGTTTTCTATGCCTGATATGCAGATAAAAAGAGATCTTCGACGACGTAGGGACTCTGTCCGTGCTATTTTCTGTTGTATGCCAGATAAAAGAATCATCGCTGGACTTAGGCTGTTCCTGTGTTTTCTGTGATAATGCCAGATAAAATGGATCTATCGCTTGACGTAGGATCTATGTTCCTGATGTTTTTCTGTGTATTGCCCAGATAAAAAGAGACTCTATCGCGACTAGGACTTGTTCCTGTGTTTTTCTGTGTTGCAGAATAAAAAGAGACTACTCGCTGACCTGAGGACTTGTCTCCTGTGTTTTTCTGTGTATGCGCAGATGAAAGAGACTCTATCGCCCGCAAGTACGCATCGACCTTGCAGCCTGCTTCATGAGGCCCTAGCCACACAACTAGCTCTCACCCCTACTTGCCAACCCCAAATCCCTACCCCTCACCCCACCTTCCTCCTCATCCCCGCCACCTCCCCTCAACCTCCCCACCCCACCCCACCCACCCTCACCCCACTTCCCCGACTACCCACCCTTTCCCAGCCCCCACCCCTCACCCCCATCCTTTATGTTAATTTCTGTGTATCCCAGATGCCAAAATTATCTATTCGCGCGGCAAGTTAACCTGGAAGCCCCACAGTGTGTCCGTGGACGCTGGAGTTCCCAAGGAAGCAGTACAACTTGACAGCTCAGCAATGGACAGCTGGCTTAATCACCACAGTACCCTCCAGTACGAACCTTAGGCCGTCGGTGCATCTAGTTAATCATGCCGTTTGTTGAAATGGGTGTGTGTTTGGTGGGTAGAACGGGTTGGTTGGTGTGATGTGTGAGTGTGTACGCCGCACTGGCACTCGTGTGGTGTGTGTGTGTATTGCAGAGTTGGTGTAAACTATTGAGAGTATGTGTGTTGTGTGTGTGTTGTGTGTTGTGTGCTGTGTGTGTAGTGAGTGTGTGTTGTGTGTGTGTGTGTGTGAATGTGCGGGTTTGTTTTGTAAACCTATTGAGAGGTTTAAACATGTACTGAGAGTGTGTGTATGAGTATTTGCAGGTACGAACCCTACGCCTGTCTGATCTAATTATCACGCCGTTTTTGAATGGGTGGTTGTGCATGAGTGTGACGTGCGTCAGTAGAAGTGTTGTGGTGTGTGTGACCTACTGCGTGTTGCGTGTGCTGTGAGAAGAGTTGTGTTATGAGTATTGCAGGTCGAACCACGCCTGTCTTTGCACCTTACTAACCTCACCGTGTGGGGTGGGTTGGTGTGCGTGCGTGTGTGTGGAGTGAGTGTGTGTACTGTGTGTGTGTGTGTGTGTGTGAGGGATTGTGTCGCGTGTGTGTGCGTGTGTGAGTGTGTGTGAATGAGTGTGTGTGTGATGTGAAGGGAACCTAAGCCTACATCAAGCGAGTAGTTGCAGGTACAAACCTAGTGGCCTGTCTGCATCTACTTAACTGCACTGTTTTGAGAAGTGTTACACATGTTGTGTGCATGTGGTGGTGTGTGACTGTGGCAGGTTTGGTTGTCAGGTTACGGGGATGGTGGTTGGTTGCCCACCGTTGGTCCCTAACGTGTCCCACTAAACTCGATTTGGTTGGTTGCTTGGTTACGGCTGTATGCACGTGGTTAACCGCACCTATTGAGAGATTGGTTGTCAGGTTGGTTGGTTGGTTGGTTGTCAGGTTGGTTGGTTGGTTTACGGCTGGCCTGCACCTAGGTAACATCCGCACCGTATTGAGAGCCGGTTGGTTGTCAGGTTGGTTGGTTGGTTGTTGATTATGGTTGGTTTGGTTTGGTTGGTTACAGCTGGCTTTACCTAGTTAACCGCACCTGTTGAGAGATTGGTTGTCAGGTTTGTTGGTTGGCTGGTTGATTATTTGGTTAGTTGGTTGGTTGGTCACAGCTGCCTTTACCTAGTTAACCGCACCTGTTGAGAGATTGGTTTGTCAGTTTGTTTGGATTGGTTGGTTGATTATTTGGTTGGTTTGGCTTGGTTGGTTGGTTACAGCTGCCTTATACCTTAGTTAGTAACCGGCACCTGTTGAGAGATTGGATTGTCAGGTTCGTTGGGTTTGGTGGGATTGATTATTTGGTTGGTTGGTTGGAAGGTTGATTGCTTGGCTACGGCTGCCTGCACCTAGTACACTGCAACCGTATTGAGAGGTTGGTTGACAGGTTGGTTGGCTGGCAGGTTGGTAGGATGGCAGGTTGGTTGGTTGGCAGCTTGTACAGCAGCACTGCCACCGCCGTACCTACGGCTGTCTGCCCCTAGTTAATTGCACCTATGGAGAGATTGCTTGTCAGGTTGGTTGCTTGGCTGGCAGGTTGGTTGCCAGGTTGGTTGGTTGCCAGGCTGGAAGGTTGATTGCCTGTCAGGTTGGTTGCTTGGCTGGCTGGCTGGTTGCCAGGTTGGTTGGTTGCCAGGCTGGCAGGTTGTTTACTTGTCAGGTTGGTTGCTTGGCTGGCAGGCTGCCCCTAGTTAATTGCACCTATGGAGAGATTGCTTGTCAGGTTGGTTGCTTGGCTGGCAGGTTGGTTGTCGGGCAGTTGGTTAAAGTGTTGCAGCAGTCGTAAGACTGGGGAGAAGTAGCTGAAAAGAAAAGCCATGTTCTGTGACATTCAACTTGTTTGCCATGCCTAATATTAAGTAACTTAGGCTTTCCCTACCTTTGTGGCGTGCATCGCTCCGGGTATAAGCCTCCTATCCGCCTCCTCAGTATATGTGATAATGTCCGGCAGTGAGGAACCATTAATGTAGCCACAACAAGCTCCCGGGTGCAGAAGACATGGTGCGACGAGAAGGCATAAGGACTTCAGTGACAAAGCGGCTGATGGAGAAGTAGCTACTTCATGTTACAATTGACTCTTTCATTACTGAGCCCACAAGGGGGCTGACTAAGAAAGGTAGCTACTTGGGCAGTACAGGGTACAGGGCAGACTAAGAAAGGTAGCTACTTGGGCAGTACAGGGTACAGGGCAGACTAAGAAAGGTAGACTACTGGGCAGTAACATGGTACAGGGCAGACTAAGAAAGGTAGCTACTTGGGCAGTACAGGGTACAGGGCAGACTAAGAAAGGTAGCTACTTGGGCAGTACAGGGTACAGGGCAGACTAAGAAAGGTAGCTACTTGGGCAGTACAGGGTACAGGGCAGACTAAGAAAGGTAACTACTTGGGCAGTACAGGGTCTAGGCTCCAACATGAAGCAGCTTGAGAATATTTACAGGAAGTGTGTGTTCAAGCTAGTGGAGGCAGGATACACAAACCGCCACTCAACCAACCACCCAACCACACAAACCATCCACCCAACCACCTTAACAACCCAACCCCAACCAACGCCAAAACCACTTACCACCAAACCAACCCAACCCAACTTGCCACAAAACCCACCCACTTGTGTGTGTAGGGAGGCAGCTCCTCGTGCGCGAAACTTGAAAAGTAGATACCCAGCTACCCAGCTACCCCAGCTACCCAGCTAACCCAAACATCCACCACACACCGAACACCTGTGTGTAAGGAGGCAGGTGTGCTGAACCACACAACCAACCAACCAGACCAACCAACCAACACCAACCAACCAACCAACCACACAACGTTCAACCACCCCCAGCACCACCCACCGCCACTTGTGTGTGTGCGTGTAAGGAGGCAGGGTGTGCTGAACCACACAACGTTCAACCACCACCCACCCACCTCACCACCCCACCACTACCACCACCCACCCACCCCACCCGCCCACACTGAACAACCCCACCCACCACCCACACCCGCCACTATGTGTAGGGAGGCAGGTGTGTGAAACTTGAAGAAGTAGATAGAGTGCAACCACCACCACACGTTCCAACCACCCACCACCCAACCCGCCCACTTGTGTAGGGAGGCAGGTGTGTGAAACGTAAGACAGTATACCCACAACCACAAGCCCACCCAACCCACCCACCACCCGCCGGCCCACTGTGTAGCGGAGGCAGGGGTGAAACTTGAGAGAAGTAGATACCAACCACCAACCACACCACCCACCCCACCCGCCCACTTGTGTAGGGAGGCACGGGGGTGTGCGGAACTTGAAGAAGCAGCTAGAGAAGATTTACAGGAAGTGCGCCTTCAAGCTAGTGGAGTCAGGTTACACACCACCACCGACTCCAGTCATTGCCACCACCCCTGCCGCCACCACCACAAGCACCGCCATAACGCGATCCGCACACCCGCCACCCTGCTGAGGCAGGAGACCCCCCCCATCGACAGCTCCACCACCACCAGCAGCGATGGGAACACCACTGAGGGTATCACTGCCACCGCATACACCACCACCGACACGCCACCACCGACGGCACAGCCCACTACACACCACTAGCACTGGTGCGGACAAAGCCACGCCATCTGGGGTTGCTCAGAGTGTGGAGCCTGGTAGGTCCTACCCTAAACAAAGCCACGCCAAACTAATGTTGATCCACCACCACCACCACCACTAGCACCACCACCACCAGGACCACCACACCCACACCACCACTAGCACCAGGACCCATTACACACCACACCACCACGACCACTATGCACCACACACAGGACACCACCACCACCACTAGCACCACAACCTAGGACAGGACCACCACACCACCACCACCACTAAGCACCACCACACACCAGGACCACCACCACCACCACACTGGGGCACCACCCACCGCACCAGGACCCCACACAGCAACTAACCACCACCACCAGGACCACCACCACACAGACCACCACCACCACCACCACTAGTCACCCCCACCACCAGGACATTCCAACCATCACCACCACACCACCACAGCACCACACCAGGACCACCACCACCACCACTAGCACCAACACACACCACCACCACTAGCGCCACCACCACCAGCCCACCACTTAGCGCCACCACCACCACCACCCACCACTAGCGCCACCACACCAGGACCATTACGAGTGTGCACCACCACCACCACCCACTAGCGCCCCACCACCACACCAACTAGCACCACCACCACCACCAAAGCGCCACCACCACCACCATCCCACTAGCACCACCACTACTGAGGGTATCACTGCAACACTACCGACACCACCACCGACGGCAGCCACCACTACGCACCACGACCACGCTCACGACCAACAAACCAAACAACAACCAAAACAACAACCAAAAAACAACAACAAAACAACAACAACAAAAACAACAACATCACACCACAACACCATCCACCACCCACCCACACGCAAGCAACACCAACATACCGACCAACACCACCACGCCACCAACACCAACAACACCAAACCCCCATCACCACAACACCACCAACCACCACCACCACAATACCACCCAACAACAACAACAACAGAGTCAACACCACCACCACCACCAACCACCAAAACACACCACACGCAACATCACCACCAAACACACCTGACAAACACGCCACCAACCAACACCAAACAACCATCCAACCCGACGGCGGACCAACCACCACCACACCAACAAACAAACACAACATCACCACCACCACCACCACCACACCAACGCCACAACAACCCCACACAACACCAGCACCACCAAAAACAACAGCAGCATCCAGACCATCCAACCACAACACCACAACGCACCATCCCAACTACACCCCCACACCACCAACACAGCATCACAGAGCACCCACCAGCTCACTCCACCACACAAACAAACCCACACAAAAACCTAAAACAGACAATCCTCAGGCACCATGCAAACACACCCCCAATTCCACACAGATATGACCAGCACATGCCAACAGACCAGCACCAACATCAACCAACACCACCACGCCACCAGGCACCCACCAAACCACCAACAAACACCAAGCCGTCACCAACCCCACCACGCACACAACCAACACACAGCAGAACACAACAACATCCACCACACCACCAACCACCATCCACCGTATACCCAACGCCACACCAAACCCACAAACCACACCAACACCAACACACAACAACATCACAACACATAGCATCACCTACCCACCACCAGCACCAACAACAACCGCACCACGCACCCACACCACACAACCGCACAGCGCCAACCATGCAACATCACCACCACCACCACCAACCACCACACCAATGCCCACAAATGGGACCCACTCACCCACTCCCACCCACGCACCAGCCGCCACGCAACGCCCCTGCCCAACAGGCCAACGCCCAGCCAACCACAACACCAACAACCACGCACCACAACACACGCGATTAATCCTCCCCCCAATAACTCCCTCCCTAGAGGTGGACGATCCCGCGCGCCCACCACACCCCAGGCCAACCACAACGATACGCAAAAAACCGCACCCCCACCACCGACCACCACCCAACCAAATAGCACAACCACCACCACCCCACTACAGTAGTGCCACCACCCAAGCAACAACCACCCCACCACCACCAGCCACCACTTAAGCACCACCCACCAAACCCCACCACCACAACACCACACCAATAATCACCACCGCACAAGCAGCACACCACCACCCAGGCACCACACAACACCACCACCAACCAACACCACCATCCACACAGAGACTTCATCCACCAAGCACCCATCACCACCAACCACCACCACCATCTCCCCAAACTAGCAACCACCACCTCCACCACCAGCCCACCAACATCACCACCACCACCACCCACCACCAGCAAACAACCCGCCACCACCACCTCACCACCACGCAACTAGCAACCAACCACTGGGTGAGCCGCCAGCCGCCACCACCACACCACCACCCACCACCACTCTAACTTAGCGGTGGCATCCACCCCTCCACACCAACAACAGCCACCACCATCACCAGCCCACCCACCCACACCACACCACACCACCACCACCACCACGACACAGGAAGCCATCCCTCCCCCCCCCCCCTTCACAGACCACCACCCCACCACCACCAACCAAATCAACAACCTCCACACAACACCACCACCACCACCCACTCCACCCACCACCACCACCGACAGCACCACCCCACCACCACCAACCACACACCACCCACCACCACCACCACCACCACCACCACCACACCTACCACCAGCAGCAACAACCACAAACCACCACACCACCACACAGAAAGCCTGATCCCCCTCCCCCCCCCCCCCTTCACTGGATTGAGACCACCCAACACCAACCCAGACCCACCATCACACAAAACTCACCACCACCACACCACCAGACAACCACACTCACCGACACACACACCACCATTCACCAAACTAGCAACATTAACCACACACCACCACACACTCACCACGACCACCACCAACCAACCACCACCCTGGCTCAAACAACCACCACCACTAAAATCACGACCAACACATCCACCCACCATCCAGCAACTCTGTCACCAACCACCACCACAACAACCTAACCACCACACTCACTCCACACAAGCACACCTCCCACCACCACCACCACCCACACACCACCCACCACCACCACAACACCACCACACTAAACACCACCAGCAAACAACCACACCCACCCAATTAACACCATCCACCACCACCACACAGAAGCCTGCATATACCCTCCCCCCCCCCCTTCACTGAGTGAGCAGAAAGAAAGAAACCCACCTCGCCACAAGCATAGCCCGCCACCAGCCATCACCACCAATCAACAAAAACAACACTAAGCACAACGCCACAACAACCAACACCACAGACAACCACCAACGACCACACCACCTAACCACCACTAGCCCCCTTCCTAAATTGGAAGCCAACATCATCACCACCACCAACCACACCAACACCATCACCCGCAACAACCTATACCTACACCAACATGAGCACACCACCTCCACCCAGGAACCACCAACCCACACCACCCACCACCACCACCAAGCATACATCACCACAAACCACAAACACCACCACCACCACACCAGCAACAACCACCACCACACAACGACAGCACACACCACAGCCAGCACAACCACGACCACACCACCACACCACCAGCAACAACATCACAGCAACAAGCACCACCACCACCCACCAAACAACAACACCAACACCAACACCAACACACAGAAGCCTGATCCCTCCCACCGCCCCCCCCCCCCCCCCCCCCCCCCCCTCCCTACACTGGTGCAGCCCTGCCACCACCAGCACCAGAGCCACCAGACCATCAAGGACTTCGGTATATCCAAGAGCAACAAATCAATCCAGAAAAGAAGAGAGAAAAACAAACAATTTGAGCCCCCCTCCAAAACTGTCACACCCCATGCCTAAAACCCTAAAAACCCTGAACCCTTCACAGAAGCCTGAGAGACCCCTCCCTACACGGTGACGCCACCATCATCATCACCACAACCAACACACCCACCCACCCACCCCTGGGCTGCTTTCAGGATTTATGTGTGCAGGCCCCCTTATACATTAACAAAACCACCCACCAACAACAACCAACACACCCACCCACCACCCTGGCTTTCAGTCCAACCTCCGTACCCGTAATAACCACCAACCAAACCACCACCACCACGCAGAACGCCTGAGCCCCCTCCCTACAACGGTGAGCCTATCATCATCACCAGCACCAACATCAAGGACTTCTGTGGGCAGGCCCCCTTTTCCAAAGACAATTTCTACGAGACCACGCCACCTGGCGTTGTCATGGGTCTGGCTTGGACCGCCATGGGGGGCAGTACGTTGTACATCGAGGCAGCCAAGGTTCAGGGTGGAGAGGCTAAGGGATCCTTGGTCATTACAGGTACGGTGTGCAACCCAATCCAACCCAATCTAACCCTAACCCAACACCCAACCAACACAACAAGGACACAACCCGACCAATCCCAACAGGTCAGCTGGGTGATGTGTTCAAAGAGAGCGTTTCTATCGCACACACCTTTGCGCGCGATTTCCTACAAAGCCATACCAAACCAATCCAAGGGGGAAAACAACACAAAAATATCCCAACCCAACCCCGACTCAACCCAATCCAACCCAATCTAACACTAACCCACCACCCACAACCAACACAACCCAAGTGGGGAACACATCACCCAGTGGAGATTGGCAAAGGGGGTCATTGGTCATTACAGGTATGGAGGGTTTTTTAGTTGTATTAGTATGCGCGTGTGTGTGTGTGTGTGTGTGTGTGTGTGTGTGTGTGTGTGTGTGTGTGTGTCACATCAGATAAAAAATGTCACACCATATAAAAATAAAAAATAAACTTTTCACCAACACTGAAACAATCAAAACTACTTCGCACACACTTTTCTACAAGTCACCATCAAAAAAAAAAAAAAAAAAAAAACCCACAGGTTCAGCTGGGTGATGTGTTCAAAGAGAGTTTGTCCATTGCAACACACAAAAATATCCCAACCCAACCCCGACTCAACCCAACAGGTGTGGGAGTGTGGTGTTTAATTTTGTATTTGTATTATTATTATGTGTGTGTGTGTGGGTGGGTGGGTGGGTGGGGGGGGGGGGGGGGGGGGGGGGGGGGGGGGGGTACAGGTGTGGGAGTGTGGAAGGTTTAATTTTTTGATTTTGTTTATTATGTGTGCGTGTGTTTTAGGTGTATGTGTTTGGGGGGGGGGGGGGGGGGGGGGGGGGGGTATGTGTTTTGAGTGTGGAGGGGGGGGGGGGGTCAGGGGTTGGATTGTGGAGGTGTGGCTAGGTGGGTGGGTTAGGGGGTTGTGTGTGTAGGTGGTGGGTGGTGGGTGGGTGGGTGGGTGTCAAGGCAAAGTTCTACAAATCACACGGTTTAAACCAATAACAAAAATAACATAAGCACAACCCGTTAGGTCAGCTGGTTGATGTGTTCAAAGAGAGTGTTTCCATCGCGCACACCTTTGCACGCGCTTTTCTGCAACTTGAAAAGGAAACAGAACCACCCCCAACACCCCCAACACCACACCACACACCCCATCCCGAACAGGTCAGCTGGGTGATGTGTTCAAAGAGAGTGTTTCCATCGCGCACACCTTTGCACGCGCTTTCCTTCAAAGCCGAGACTCAAATAACACCTTCTTCTCCACCAGCGCTATTCACGTCCATGTGCCGGCGGGGGCTACGCCCAAAGATGGACCCAGTGCAGGTGTGTGGGGGTTATATGTGTGTGTGTGTGTGTGTGTGTGTGTGTGTGTGTGTGTGTGAAGAGGGGTCATATGTGTATGTAAGTGTGTTTGTATGTGTTTATAAGTGTGAGTGGGTTTATAAGTGGTGAGTGGGGGGTGGGGGGGGGTCAAATGAGTTTTTCCGGGTAAAAACATAAAAGCTATCTTCCAGCGCCATCCACGTCTATGTCCCCGCGGGGGCTACGCCCAAAGATGGACCCAGTGCAGGTGTGGGTGTGGGTTTATATGTGTGGGGGTGTTGAGGTGAAGTTGGGGGTGTGAGTGGTTGCGTGGGGAGTCAAATGAGTTTTTCCGAGATGAAAAAAGCGTCTTCTCTACCAGCGCTATTCACGTCCATGTGCCAGCGGGGGCTACGCCCTAAGATGGACCCAGTGCAGGTGTGTGGGGACCCGGGTTGGGAGGGGAAGGGGGGGAGGGGGGGAGGTGTGTGTGTATTTTAAGTGGGGGGGTTCAAATGGGTTTTTTCCGACGTACAAACAATAAATTTACGAGCCGCCATCCATGCCCATGTGCCCGCGGGGGCTACTTGATGATACAAAGATGGTAGTCCAGTGCAGGTGTGGGTGTGGGTGGGGTTATATGTGTGGTTGGAGTTTGGAGTGGGGTGGTAGGGTGTGTTGGGTTGGGGGTTGGAAGGAGTCAAATGATGTTTTCCGAGTAAAAAGAAGAAACTCAAATCTCTACCAGCGCTAACCACATCCATGTGCTGGCAGGGGCTACGCCCAAAGACAGATCCGGTGCAGGTGTGTGTTGGTTTATATGTATATATGTGGGTGGGTTGTGTGTGAGAGTATATGTTTGTATGTGTGGGTCTGTGGTCGCACCACCCACCACACCCATCTAGGCTGCTCCCCCACCCACACCACCCACACTCCCAACCCACCCCCATTCCCCTCGCCCCCCTCACCGGCCATATCCCCCATCCACACCCTCACCAAAGCCCACCCACCCCTCACCAACCCCCCCACCCAACCCCCCACACCACACAACCATTCCCCCACACATCCTCACCTTTCACACCGCCTCACACCCACACACCCCTCACCCCACCAACTCCAAAATCAACATCAACCCCTTGCCCCCGCCCCCTCCTACCCCTCCAGGCTGCACCCTCATCACCTCTCTTTTGAGCTTGGCCCTAAACAAGCCTGTCGTTGCTGACCTGGCAATGACCGGGGAGGTCACACTTACGGGGCGTGTGCTACCCATTGGGGGAGTTAAGGAGAAGCTGCTGGCAGGAGGAGGAAGCGGGAGTCGTGTGAAGAAGGTGGGTGGAAGGTGGTTCCAATGTGTGTGTGTGGTTTGATTTGTGTGTGTGTGGTGTTGTGTGTGTGGGGGGGGGGGGGGGGGGGGGGGGGGGGTATAACCAAAATATTATTTTGCCGAGCAAGTGAGTATTAGGGATCTACGCGGTCGTCTTTGAAATGAGAAAAGGAGGAGGAGTGGTGAAGGTGAGTGGAAGCTAGACAATTGGGTTGGTGAAGGTGGGGGGGGGGGGGGGGGGGGGGGGGGGGGCATTTGCGTGGGTACATTTGGGTGGGGTACATTCCACTCACACTCACCACTCACATCACATTGAGGCACACTTTGTTTGCACCAACAAACACACACACTAGCACCCACATTGTGTGTAGCGATATGACCAGATATACCAACAAGGCCGACTATGAAGATCTTTGCAGGAGATCAAGGAAGGCATTTGAGGCTCACTTGTTTTCTCTCTCTCTCACACACACACACACACCCTACTGACTCACACACACACACACGCACACACACACATACTCACTCACACACACACACACACACACTCACTCACTCACACACACACACACACTCACACACACACACACACCTAATATACTGTGCCTAGTCTACCTCACACACACACACACACCTAGCACCAACACGTTGTTTAGCCGTATGACACAATTTACGCCCTAGCCTAAACACGCGCACACCTACTGACCCACCCACCCACACAAACACACACCTACTGACCCACCCACCCACCCATTGCCGCAGTGTATTTTCCCTGCGGCCAACAAGGCGGACTATGAGGATCTTGGCCAGGAGATCAAGGAGGGCATCCAGGTGCACTTTGTGGAGCAATATGAGGAAATATACGCACTTGCCTTTGGAGCTTGAAGGGTGATGGATTGGCCGTAGCAATGTGGTTAGTGAGGCCCATTGTGTTGAGTGATACAACCCAATATACACCCTCGTCTTTGAAACCTGAAGAGTGATGGATCGGCAGTAAGCACACCTATTGACATTGTGTCGAGCGATATGAGGACATCTACGCACTTGCCTTTGGAGACCAAAGTGCTGCTGCCCTTGTTTTTTGTTGTAATGGGCGTTCCTGGCTCCCGTAGTGTCCGTCCTTATCTGTCTTCTTCTGTCTTTTCTCCTAAGTCAGATAGGGCTAGGATTCATCAGATGCGCTGGTTCCCCCCCCCCTTTGAAAACCAGACCCTACCAGACATTTGAGATTTGGGATTTTGAACCGCGACCCAGAAGGATTCAGTTCGGATGGCGTTTCCCTCCTACATGTGTTCAGTAGGTGCACTTCGGGAACGGTGGGGAGATACCAACCTCGACCAAACGAACATTCGCCACTACCCCCATATATGGACCACGGCAGACAAGCTCCTTGCTATGGTCGTTAATGGCAGAGCCAAGGAGACATAACTAGCAGGGTCGTACATCGCGCGCGCGACTGCGCGAAAACGGGCAGGGTTTTGGAGCCCGACTGCGCTAAACGGGCAGTTTTTTAAACACCCTCTGCGCTCCGGGCAGTTTTTTGACTATCTGTGCGCTCTCCTATGACTGTGCGCTTTGTGCGCTTTCTCTCTTTCCCCTGATCAGATAGAGTGATACTCACTCAGTGAGTGAGACTTCAAAATTGAGGCTGTTCACAGAGTAATAATTGACTGCACTGGTGGCTGGTAAGGTAAGGTAAGGTAAGGTCTGGTAAGGTAACAGCAAACCTGCACCGTGGATTTGAATTGTAACAGAACTGCAACCGTCCAATCGCCTCAGTCAAGTCAATTCGGAATCTCAATGGCATCATTCTGCTTTCATTTCGATCTCTGTCATCGCCAGTTCGCCAGTTCGCCTCTGTCCTCTCTCTACCCCAGCTCGTGCCCTAGCCTCCTCGTCGCTCCTGCTGTCGCAAGTTCACCACTGCTCTCGCTGCATTGCCAAGCGTGTGGGAACAAAGTAAGTTTGATGCTTGTGATTAGACCAGTCAATTAGCTAAATTGCTGACTTGCGAGTTTACTCGTTGAATTGCGAGTTACTTTTTGATTTGCTTTCTGGCTGACTTCGAGTTTCTTACCCATTTCATTCCACTTGTGCAGTCGGGTTGGCGTGTCACCTGCTCTCTGCCCTAGCTCCTGTCCCTCGCCTCCTCGTCGCCACTGCCCCCTAGCTCCTGCTCCTCGAGATACGGCAACCATAACAAGAAAGAACTAAGGCTCGCTATTGCATCCATCTGGAGCAGAAGTAAATTTGACTGCCTCGTGCTCTGCTGAAATTGTCTGACCTGAGCTGTTAAGAAAGCGTCCCTCGTTTGCCCGCGATTATCGCATCGACTCGGTACTAAAATTAAGGCTGCGAGAATTAGCTTGCTTTCTCGAGTACAGCCATAATCACATTGCTACAGAATACATTCTAATTTCATCCCATCTCGTGCAGTGGGTGTTCTTCCCGAGGTGTCCGGCCGAGGAAGCGGAAGAAGGGCCTATAGCTGCTGGACTTGCTGCCACCTCTCCTGCGCCTAAGTGCTCCATGCCTCCTCCACCAGACCCCCCCCTCGCCATCCGTGTTGGTGTCGATTGAGGGGTATGATCAGCCTGGTTTTGTCCTTGTCGGCTTTGGAGTCGCAGATGATGTACCCAGGTCAGCAGCAGTGCAGCCACCAGATGATGACTCATATTTCATAGGTGGAGTTACCCATTCTCAAGGTGTTGCCTACCGTACTGGTTCTACAGACTTGGCTACATTGTTACATTATTTAAAGCGATGATTTGGTCGTGTAAAGTTTGTAACAGCGGTTCCTGTGTCTTGCACTGTTTCCACTACCCGTCGGTAAGTTTTTTTGCTGTACTGAACCATTTCTTGTTTCAAGAGAAAAAAAACCTCTTGATTCTCCCCTCTTAAGAATTCGGGCGCCAAGAGGCAATTTGCTTTGAAAAATGCCCTCTTGAATCCTCTTATTTAAGAGGTTAATCAAGAGGGTGTTTGTACGTCTATTGAGTTCAAGGTCACTTGTTGAATTCTTGTTTCAGTGTAGAATCAATAGGTTGCCTTGTATGTGTCTTGAATCAAGATTACTTGCTGCTCTTAAATAATTCGAGCGCCAAGAGGCATTTTGCTTGAGAGCAGCTTGCTTGAACCGTTCTTATTTAAGTGGGGAACCAAGAGGGTGAATTTTTTTGTCCATTGATTCAGGATGACTTGCTTCTAGGGGGCGTATATAGGGTTTGGAAGGCAGTTTTATTTTTACATTTAACCAACCAGTAGCAAAGTGATCAGCAGCCAAATAAACGCAAACCCATCCAAACCCAACTTCCTAATAACCAAACCCAACTTCAACCTAACCTCCTAAGAAGACAAACTGATGAGCTCTGACTAGCTATCTAGTATGTCTTCTGCCCCTGCCACCCCTGCCACCCCGACTGGCTAGTCTAGCCAAGCTACTATTATATCATGAGTGACCAGCAGCAGTGACCAGCAGCAAGACCAGTGTCCTCATAAGGCTTCTTGATCTTGTTCGTCTACTCATCCCTGCATGCTGATGACTTGCTCCTTCTCCACCATGTCGCAATATGCGGAAGTCACTGCCTGCTGGAACTGCAGCAGCATGAAAGGAAGGAGGTGGAGTTAGAAGATTATTAGTTGCTTGACCAAGCACAAGCCAGTTGGACAATCAACGAATCAGCAATCAAGAAAGCGAGCAAGCATTCACGTGGTAGCAATTACGATGATGAGACAGATAGATGGTGCAGCATATAAGACACATGGTGCAGCATACAAGACAGATTGTGCAGCATACAAGAATATGGTGCAACGTGCAAGAAACAAATGGTGCAGCGTACAAGACACATGGTGCAGCGTACAAGACAGATGGTGCAGCATACATGACACGTGGTGCAGCATACAAGACAGATGGTGCAGTATACAAGACAGATGGTGCAGCATACAAGACATACGGTGCAGCGTACAAGACAGATGGTGCAGCATATATAGACACATGGTGCAGCATACGAGACACATGGTGCAGCAAGGCAAATCATGCTGCATACAAGCCAAATGGTGCAGCATACACGACATATGGTGCAGCGTACAAGACAGATGGTTCAACCTACAAGACAAATGGTGCAGCGTACATGACATATGGTACAGCATACAAGACAGATGGTTCAGATCTACTCACATGTGTTGGTTATATAACAACATATTGCCACTGTGTAGCCTAGTCAGGGGAAACTGCAGGCAGGCATTTGTCAATCATGGAGGTACATAGGCATGCATGCAGGTGTGAAGCAGGCAGGCAGCAAGGAGGTTGGACCAGGTTGCAGCAACGAGCAGAGGCTGAAGCCGAGGTTCGGCGTCTGAGTCATGGATGGAAACGATTGCAAGGAAATCAGGCAAGAAAGGACCAACAGCGATTCAAACCTTCGACTACCCAAGATTATGTCCTCCGTCGTGCCTGCCCAGCAGGGGTGGAACCCATGCTAAATAATCCTGTCATTCGACGGTGTCGACTTCTGTCCAAACTCTTGCTCTTCTCTTTTCATCTTGGCCATAGCTCATAATAATTATTATTTAACTACATGCACAGTCTGATATCGAACCATTGAGGCCTTGGGAAGTCATAACCCAATATTATGTCCTGGTGCCTGCCCAGCAGGAGTATAACCCACGCTAAATAATCCTGTCATTCGACGGTGTCAAATTCTTTCCAAACTCTTTATCTTCTAATTCTTTCCAAACTCTTTCTCTATTCTTTTCGCTTTCGCCCCCTCTGGAACCCAGTGTCCTGGGGTTGAACAATACCGGGCACCTCCGCACTCTTGTCCATATCTCATAATAATTATTATTTAACCACATGCACAGTCTGAGGTCAAACCATTGAGGCCTTGGGAAGTCATAACCCAAGATTATGTCCTCCGTCGTGCCTGCCTAGCAGGGGTGGAACCCATGCTAAATAATACTGTCATTCGACGGTGTCGACTTCTGTCCAAACTCTTGCTCTTCTCTTTTCATCTTGGCCATAGCTCATAATAATTATTATTTAACTACATGCACAGTCTGACATCGAACCATTGAGGCTTGGGAATCATCAACCAATATTATGTCCTGGTGCCTGCCCCAGCAGGAGTGTAACCCACGCTAAATAATCCTGTCATTCGACGGTGTCAAATTCTTTCCAAACTCTTTATCTTCTAATTCTTTCCAAACTCTTTCTCTATTCTTTTCGCTTTCGCCCCCTCTGGAACCCAGTGTCCTGGGGTTGAACAATACCGGGCACCTCCGCACTCTTGTCCATATCTCATAATAATTATTATTTAACCACATGCACAGTCTGAGTCAAACCATTGAGGCCTGGAAGTCATTAACCAAGATTATGTCCTCCGTCGTGCCTGCCTAGCAGGGTGGAAACCCATGCTAAATAATCCTGTCATTCGACGGTGTCGACTTCTGTCCAAACTTTGCTCTTCTCTTTTCATCTTGCCATAGCTCATAATAATTATTATTTAACTACATGCACAGTCTGATATCGAACCATTGAGAACTTGAAGTCATAACCCAATATTCTGTCCTGGTGCCTGCCCAGCAGGAGTGTAACCACGCTAAAATAATCCTGTCATTCGACGGTGTCAAATTCTTCCAAACTCTTTATCTTCTCTTTTTCCTTTATTTTTATTTTTTTATTTAACTACATGCACAGTCTGACATCGAACCATTGAGGCTTGGAAGTCATAAACCCAATATTATGTCCTGGTGCCTGCCCAGCAGGAGTGTAACCCACGCTAAATAATCCTGTCATTCGACGGTGTCAAATTCTTTCAAACTCTTTATCTTCTAATTCTTTCCAACTCTTTCTCTATTCTTTTTCGCTTTCGCCCTCTGGAACCCAGTGTCCTGGGGTTGAACAATACGGGCACCTCCGCACTCTTTCCATATCTCATAATAATTATTATTTAACCAACATGCACAGTCTGAGGTCAAACCATTGAGGCTTGGGAAGTCATAACCCAAGATTATGTCCTCCGTCGTGCCTGCCCAGCAGGGGTGGAACCCATGCTAAATAATCCTGTCATTCGACAGGTGTCGACTTCTGTCAACTCTTGCTCTTCTCTTTTCATCTTGGCCATAGCTTATAATAATTATTATTTAACTACATGCACAGTCTGACATCGAACCATTGAGGCCTTGGGAAGTCATAACCCAATATTATGTCCTGGTGCTGCCCAGCAGGAGTGTAAACCCACGCTAAATAATCCTGTCATTCGACGGTGTCAAATTCTTTCCAAACTCTTTATCTTCTCTTTTTCCTCTTGGCATAAGCCACCAGATGGAACGACAATCAATGAACGGGGTTGCACGTATTGTCAATCCATCCATGAATCCATGGACATGGATTACGTTCTAAGTTTATTATAGTATAGGTAGAGCAAATGTACCATAGTTCTTAACTCTCAATTATGTAACTGGTAAAGCTTACAATTACTTGTTAGCGTTTTGGAAAGGTTGTTGACGGGGAATAAATGCCGATAGGGCTCGTATTGACACCACTGCTGCATAACTCTCTAACCCCATACGTGAATCTAATTAATTAAAACTAATGAACGAATTTACTTAGCCGGGCTGGGAGGCACCAAGGACCACCTAGTTCGAATAATGCATTTAGCGTTTTGGGAAAGGTTGCTAACGGGAATTAAATGCCATGGGGCTCGTATTGACACCACTGCCGCATAAGTCTCTACTTACTACTAACCCCATACGTGAATCTAATTTTATGAGGGGGGCTGGGAGACAGGAAGCACGCACTGCCTGGTTGGATTAATAAAATTGTCGTACTTGGAAAGGGAGACAACGAAAGAGAAGCAAGAGCAACATTGAATTCCGAGACTAGTTACAATGGGAAATGAGCACCTATGAGATAATCCTAAACAGAAACGATGGACAAGTTAGCCCTAACTACCCTTAATAAAGTTAAGGGCGGGGAGGACCGACTGACGTGTGTTGATGACCAGAAGGTCACTTTGTACGTAGTTCGTCTTTACTACCGTAACGCATAACTTAAACCTAATTTGAAACAAAATATTCACACGTGATCCTAGTCAAAGAAACCATTATATTTCATATTGACAACATGGAATATATTCACCTCACTCGGGTGGGTCTAATAATAAATTAGCACACACGAACAAAATTCAGTCACGACTACAACTATTGAGAGGGAAAAAACCTTGAAAAAACCTTGAATCCCAATGATAAGCCCCTATGGCAAACCACCAATTTATTAGGACTCAAGGAAAAACCTCGGGATCAGGGTTGATTTTTGACTATCAACTTTATGGTAACCAAGTAAGGGCAATCATGACCTCTAATAGGGCAACGACTGCTTAGCCCCTTAACTTGGACCTGACCGTCTACTAAGTGACTGAATCATATGATACCAAATTGGTAACATATGCGTAACACATAAAAACACCCCAAAAGATGTCAGCGTAGTCCTCGGAAGAGGTAGCTCCGAATGTCTCGCTCCCTAGCTTGCGGGAGTACACGGCACAGTGTACCACCTCGGTCGGCCTGACGTACTCGACAGCCAACTTTCCACACCTGCATGGTTGACAAAACATTCCAGATTAAAAACATAAATATAAGACGATAAAAAGCATAAACATAAACATATAACATTTGCATAAACATAAACATATAACATAAGCATAAACATATAACATAAGCATATAACATAAACATAAGCATAAACATATAACATAAACATAAGCATATAACATAAGCATATAACATAAACATAAGCATAAACATATAACATAAGCATAAACATATAACATATGCATAACATATAACACAAGCATAAACATATAACATAAGCATAAACATAAGCATAAACATATAACATAAGCATATAACATAAACATAAGCATATAACATAAGCATAAATATATAACATATGCATAAACATTTAACACAAGCATAACATATAACATAAGCATACACACATAACATATGCATAAACATAAGTTTAAACATAAGCATATAACATAAACATATAACATAAGCATATAACATAAAACATAAAACATAAACATAAGACGATAAAAAGCACATATAACATGAAACAACATAAATATACTTACAATCATAAGTTCATAACTCCGTGCATGTAGCCAGGGGGCTGACGTAGATTCGCCCAGGGTACACGAGCTTGGTAACACGCAAGGTGTTCCCTCGCTCGCAATTACCACATGTGTCCGCCAAGAAGCGTCCAGGGATGGATGTAAGGAGGGGGGGGGGGGGGGGGGAGGTGTGGATAAGGGTGAGGGAGGGAGGTGGTTGTGTGGGATAAATTGAGGGAGACATGGAGAGGGGATGATTGAGGGAGTAAGGGGCGAGGGGAGGGGAGGGAGGAGGGAGGAGGTAAGGAGGGAGGGAGGAGTTGTGTGTCGGGGGGGGATGGATGGATGGACGGATGGATAGTGTAGGATAAATGTAGGGAGACATTGAGGGGAGGATGATGGAGGGAGGGAGGGAGGGAGGGGGGGGGGGGGGGGGGGGGGAGGGAGGGAGGGAGGAGGGAGGAGGGAGGGAGGAGGAGGGAGTTGTGTGTGTGTGGATGGATGGATGGATGGAGGGAGGGACTTGTGTATGGGGGGGATGGATGGATGGAGGAGGGACTGTTGTAGGATAAATTTTAGGGAGACATTCAGGAGGGATGATGGATGGAGGGATGGAGGGGCGAGGAGCGGGGGACGGGGGAGGGGGGGGGGCTATGTGTGGGCGTGGGTGGAGGGAGGGAGGGGGTTTGTGTGGGTTTAGGGTTTAGGGTTCGGATGGATGGATGGATGAATGGATGGAAGGGAAGGAGGAAGGAGGGAGGAGTTGTGTGTGTGAAGGGGGGGGAGGAGGTAGGAGGGCAGGAGGGAGGAGGGATAGAGGTACTGTGTGTTTGGAGTGTGGGTGAGTTATGTGTGTGTGAGTGTGGGTTGGAAGGAAGAAGGGAGGGAGGGATGTAAGGAGGGGGGGGGGGGGGGGGGGATGTGTGGGTAAGGGTGGAGGAGGGAGGTGTTTGTGTGTAAAGTAATAAATTGAGGGAGATATGGAGGGGGATGATGGAGAGAGGGAGAGGGAGAGGGAGGGAGGGAGGGTGGGAGAGGGAGAGGGGGAGGGAGGGAGGGAGTTGTGTGTTTGGGGGGATGGATGGATGGATAGATGGAGGGATGAAAGGATTGTGTAGGATAAATGTAGTGAGACATTGAGGGAGGATGATGGATGGAGGAGGGAGGGAGGGAGGGGGGGACGGGGGAGGGGGGGGAGGGAGGAAGGGAGTTGTGTGAGTGTGTGGATTGATGGATGGGAGGATGGATAGATGGATGGATGGAACGGGGGGGGGGGGCTATGTGTGGTGTGGGTGGAGGGAGGGAGGGGGTTCTGTGGGTTTATGGTTTATGGTTTGGATGGATGGATGGAGGGATTGTGTAGGATAAATGTAGGAGACATTGAGGGAGGATGATGGCATGAATGGATGGAGGGGGAAGGGAGGGAGATAGTTGTGTGTGGGGGGGCGGGGGATGGATGATGGATGATGGACGGACGGACGGACGGACGACGGATGGATGGATGGAGGAGGGAGGGAGTTGTGTTTGCGGGGGGGGGGGGGGGGGGGGGGGGGGGGGCATGGATGGATGGATGGATGGATGGATGGGGGGGGGGGGGGGCTATGTGTGGGTGTGGGTGGAGGGAGGGAGGGGGGTTGTGGGGGTTTAGGGTTCAGGGTTTGAGTGGATGGATGGATGGATGGATGGATGGATGGATGGATGGATGGATGGATGGATTGATGGATGGATGGTCAACTACATACGTACCTACCTACCTACATACCTGCCTGCCTATCTACATAACTAACTACCTGCTTCCCTGTATCCTATGTACCAACTACAACCTACCATCCTACATGCCTACTTGCTTGTCTACCGGCCGGCCAGCCTGCCTACATCACCTACCTGCCTACTACTAAAAAACATACCTACCCACCTAATTACCCGCAAATCACATGATCTAGTAAGAAATAAGTTTTAAGGCATTATAGGCCTTTAAGTGATAAGTTTTAAGGCATTAAAGCCTTTTGGTGATTTCATTTGGATTACACAAATAAGTTTTCAGGCATTTTAGGCCTTTAAGTGATAAGTTTTAAGGCATTATAGGCCTTTTGGTGATTTCATTTGGAGTACACAAATAAGTTTGAAGGCATTTTAGGCCTTTAAGTGATAAGTTTTAAGGCATTATAGGCCTTTTGGTGATTTCATTTGGATTACACAAATAAGTTTTAAGGCATTTTAGGCCTTTAAGTGATAAGTTTTAAGGCATTTTAGGCCTTTTGGTGATTTCATTTGGATTACACAAATAAGTTTTCAGGCATTTTATGCCTTTAAGTGATAAGTTTTAAGGCATTATAGGCCTTTTGGTGATTTCATTTGGATTACACAAATAAGTTTTAAGGCATTTTAGGCCTTTAAGTGATAAGTTTTAAGGCATTATAGGCCTTTTGGTGATTTCATTTGGAGTACACAAATAAGTTTTCAGGCATTTTAGGCCTTTAAGTGATAAGTTTTAAGAATTTTAGGCCTTTAAGTGATTTTGTGTCGGATCACAGGATCAAGTTGCAAATAAGTTTTAAGGCATTTTAGGCCTTTTGGTGATTTCATTTGGATTACATACTAAACCCTACAAACCTACTCACCAACCTACCTACCAGCCAGCCGGCCTACCAACCTACCTAGTAGTAACAACCTACCTACCTACCTACCTAGTACCTCCCTACCTACCTACTTACCTAAATACCCACCCACTTACCTATTACATACCTAGGTGCATACCCCACCATACATACCTACCAGCCAGCCGGCCTACCAACCTACCTAGTAGTAACAACCTACCTACCTACCTACCTAGTACCTCCCTACCTACCTACTTACCTAAATACCCACCCACTTACCTATTACATACCTAGGTGCATACCCCACCATACATAACTACCTACATACTAAACCCTACAAACCTACTCACCAACCTACCTACCAGCCAGCAGGCCTACAAACCTACCTAGTACCCACCTACCTACCTTCTTACCTAAATACCCACCCACTTACCTAACTTCCTATCTGACTACTAACACACATACAACCTATCAACCTAACTACCTACTTTCCCACCCACCCACCTATCTAACTTTCTACCAGACTACTAACACACCAACCTACCAACCTACTTACAAAACCCACCTTTTGCGTTGCGATACGTAATCGTGGCCCCTGCTTGCAACTTCTGAAAGACCAAGTGCTTGCTCTCCTCAAGGCAGTTACCTTGCACAGCATCCTTGCCCAACACACAGAAGACAAGCTGCTTATGCACGTGATTTAGCATCACGGTGTCCGGTTGTACACAAGGGTGTCCCCCATCTGCATGTCATGCTTCCAAAAGCGAGCTGTTGCATGACCTGATGAGCGAGGTTCAGCCATCCTGTGCAACAAATAAATAGGAGCAGCATTACAAGAGGATTCAGTTTGAATGGCGTTGCTCCTCCTACAATGTGCAAAGTAGGCGCACTTAGGTTCGGTGGGAGATACCAATCCTCGACCAAACGAACATTCACCACAACCCCTATTGACCACGGCAGACAAGCTCCCTACCATGCGTCGTTGGAGGCGGAGCCAAGGAGACATAGCTAGCCTTCATGCTCTCTGACCTAGCTGATGAGAAAGAGCAATATTGGGCCTGACTGCTAGCGAGAAGAATAAGCTTGCCCAGAGACGCTTCCGGTGAAACCAACCACGCCGCAACACCACCAGAACCCGCAACACCACCCTACATTTGAGTCTCGTAGTTCCCGCCAGTGGTGATGTGAGGTTCAGCGCAAAACCGTAAACAGCAGCAGCCGTATCAACCGCACAGTGAAATTGAGAACGAAATAAGAGGGAACACGAATGCGAGGAACAATGAAGAGCTGCCGGAGCTTGAATGGAATGGAAAGAACGCTTTGTTGGAATGGAAGAAAGCGGCTTTTGGAAGATGATCGACTCAGGTCAGAATCAAGTCGTGATCGTGGCCACGGCAGTACCTGAGGCTGTACTCCATGCTTGGTCCTAAAACCAAGTCCGAACCACCATTTCCCGCCTTGTTCGAATCGAATTCGAAGCCCCCCATCTGTCGAAGGGCGACAAATGAGAACGCCCCATCTGTCGAAGGGCGACAAATGAAAACGTAACAAGCATTCGCTTGCATGACGCATCCTCTTGCGAGGCTCTTGGAGACATGTCTTGTACAAGTGGTGTATCAATCACTGCTTGCCGCTCTTGTATTCGACTTGTTTCAAGCCACAAGAGCTTTCAAGAGGTTTAGCTTATTTAAGAGGGGGAAACAAGAGGCGCAAAACTTACCGACGATAGCCGGAGAATTGATCTGTGAGACACAGGATATAATACTCCCCACGCAAGCCCCTAATATGAACAGGTCCCATGATATCTAAGTGAAGACGTTGTAGAGGTGCACGGATCTTTGTGGTGCTTTCTTTAGGAAAAGGCAAACGTTTGGCCTTAGCCTTCAGACAAGCATCACAAAGGATCTTAGCCAGTTTCTTCACTTGATGCATGGTGAGGGGCAAGTTCTTAACCATCTTACCTCTGACAAGTCTGCGCATGGCTTCATAGCTAGGGTGACCCAGCCGCCGATGCCACGGCCATTCAAGGGTAGTAGGGATAAGAACTCCACCGTCCTCATCAACATCAAGTGCAAAAACAGGATAAGGGTCTGCACTACGAACAGAACACCCATGGGGAGAAGCACAAGGCCTACATGCAAACTTATACACACCATCACTAGAGGCAGAAAAAGACCATAAGACAGAAGAGGCTTGTGTGGCAGTACAGCTAGTACTATCAAAAGAAACCTGGCAGTGATGGGAATGAGCCACATCATTTATTGACAGGAGGTTCACCGGACAGTGAGGGATGTAAAGAACATTGGAGAGAGTGATTGGTGTTGGTAACCAATCACTACATAACACAATGGATCCACTGCCTGCTGACCGTTGAACCACCCCATCACCAAATCTAACAGCTGGGCCATTTGAAGAAGCATTATTATACACTAAGAACAGGGACATATGTCCCCAGTAATAGACAATGCAGCCCCCGAGTCAACATGCCAGACACCCTCAAAGAGACTAGGGCTACACACGTTTGAGAACTTCGTGTTGAAAGAGAAAAGGACAGGGCTTACCTCCTACTTCTTATCCAGAGCATACCCATCAATCTGTGCCTGCAGGGAGGACAACTGTTTGGGAGTCAACGTAGCTGGAAGGGCCAAGTTGATGGGCACGGGTGCTTTACCCTGTGACCCAAACTTGGACCTTCGCAGATGCGGATGCTTAGTCCAACAGTTCTCCTCCTTGTGGGACTTCTTGTTGGGGCAGGGTCCCCAAGTGCACTCCAGGGTCACGCTTGGCAGAGCCGGAACCCTGAGAACCAGATCCCTGCCCAGGCTGAAAAGCAGCATTGGCAGGAGAGTGGGGAGGGTCCCGGGACCACCCAGGACGCCTGGAGTCCGACTTGGGGAGCTCTATGTTAAGGATGTCTAGGTTGCGGTATGGTACTCACCCAGACAGGACCAGTAATCTACAGGGATCTCACGCTGGCGCATCATTCCGAACTTCAGACGAAGAGAGTCGAAACGCGCCATCCGGATACCCCAATGATAATCCCCATGGCATACTCCTGCGAAAACAGGGAGAACGCGCTCTCACACACACTCGCACGCACGCGCACGCGCACTCGCATGGAGAATTCGCGAAAGAACTCATCAACCCGTTCTTCAGGGCGCATCACTGCATCACGAAGTTGACTCATCAACAGAGGCACTTCTGCAGAGAGACTATCAGAATTCCACCTGCGGATACTGTCACTGTGTCATGAAGGATGACACAGTCTACGGGAAGCTGACACAGTACAGACAGAAAAGGAGTTACTGTCTGTACCTATAGTTCTAAGGAAGTACAGAAGTAGTCACCAAGACATAAAACGATTGAGTGAACCGCAATTGATGCTGATATTGGGGGTGGGGGGATGGGAGGCAACCGCAATTGTTCTTGGGGGGTGGGCATCTACAACTTGGTGTGTGTGTGTGGTGTGTGTGTGTAAGGGGGGGGGGGGGGGGGGGGGGTATCGAAGTTTATGCATGCATCATCCTCCCTAACGCGTTCAATATGAATAAAACAGCCTTTTATTTACGAGGCTGCTAATTCACGGGCGGGTATCGTTAAGTGGAAATCAACTAAGTTAAAAAACTGCCCGCTGCACGCAGTGGGTGTTTAACAAACTGCCAGGTATGTGTCGTACTAAAGCGCTTTTGTCACAATCATGGAAATAATTCGACACCGTTGGATGACAAGATTGTCGAGGGTTACACCCCAGGGCAGGTATGGTACCTGGACATAATCTTGGGTTATGAACTTATGACTTCCCCATGCCTCAATGGTTTGAGCCCAGACTGCGCATGTGGTTAGATAATTATTATTATGAGCTATGGAATAGAGGAAAATAGAAGAGAAAGAGTTTCCCCCCTAGGGGGCCGACCAACAATCGAGGTAGAATAAGTGATAGACAGTAACGTCTAACGTAAGAGGGAGCGGACGAAGCAGGGACCTGACTCGGAGAATAGCGAAGGTGTTACATCTCTGGTACAAGGTATCGCAACATGGAGTCAAGCCTATTCATAGGCATGAACAAGATAGGATAGGAAACCACGACAGTGGGACGCGGACTGTAGCACAGAGTTCCGTAACACGTCAGAGGGACGCGGGCACTGTAGCACTGATGAGTCACAACCCCACTCACAACAATAAGGACCGCGGGCTTTCTTGTGGCCAGCAAGTAGTGTCGCACCCCCCCCACCTAACACCACGACACTGCGCCAGCAATACGATTGTTAGGGCGGATATCATCATCCCATCAAGCATGCACGCGTGCAGGATGCACGCACATCCGTTTTTCTCGATTCTTCCATTCGAAGGTGCCAATACAGTTGCTTTGGGGGCGGCCTAGAGTAGAATACCGAGAGGTCCAGAGTCGCGAAGTGTGAACATAGTCACGAAGTGTGAACAGAGTAACAACCCGCCTTCCCGCCAGTTGTATTGCTGGTGCGGTACAGTAATGTGGAGGGCAAAACAGCCACGCCACGCCTGTAGGAGTTCTTTCTTCTTCTTTATCTTCCGCGCCACCGCGTGGTGTTAGTTGAACTGTCTTTATTTGCAACCCGTGGTATAAGCGGAAATTTGGTGGTGTGTTTCTTTGCAACCCGTTGGTTGAAATTTGAAGACATGAAGCACCGAATGTTCCTCGTCCACACTAACTCGCACTGTACCAATGCCTCCAAGTAGCCTCTTGTGGTTTCCTTCTGACGACTGCGTCCACTGCCGGGTTGGCTAGTGCAACACGACGAGTCAGGTGCGAGTGGGCTGGTGCGAGTGGGCTGGGCCGTTATCTGTGTCAATGACATGCGCACCCTCACCCACCAGTGATTTTGTGAAGGTTTGGGCCAAGTGGTATCGAAGTGGATCGAAGTGATATCGAAGTGGTATCCAAGCGGGATCGAATGGTCTGATCATCCATTCTGCATTTGGGAAGGACACAAACCTCCAATATGGGACTGAACGATATTCCTTATATGTTTGCCCACCCCAAAGCAATTGTATTGGCACCGTCGAATGGATCAATCGAGGAAGGCGGACGTGCGTGCATGACGCACTTGGCGTGTTGGGAGGTTGATACCCGCCTGTCTTTGTCTTTCTTGGAACCTAACCAACTACACGACAAGTTGCACCGTCATCCTTGTCCACCCTAACTCGCAAGGTACCAAAGCCTCCAAATAGCCGCTTATGCTGCCGGGATGGATAGTGCTACGAGACGAAGCAGACGCGAATGGTCTGATCATCCATTCTGCGTTTTGGGAGTACAGAGACCTTCATTATCGGACTGAACGATGTTCCTCATATTTATGCCGACCCCAAAGCAATTGTCTTGGCACCTTCGAATGGAACAATCGAGAAAGGCGGATGTGCGTGCATGCCGTGCACGCGTGCATGCTTGGTGGGATGATAATACCCGCCCTACCAATCGTATTGCTGGTGCGGTGCCGTGGTGTTAGGCAGAGGTTGTCACTCTACATGCTGGCCACGAGAATGCCCGGGGTCCTTATTCTACCTCGATTGTTTTCCTTAAGCCACATCCATCGATCGCATTCCTCGATTGCGTACCTCGATCGTATTCCTGTAGCCTTATTCCTCGATGGCATTGCATAAATAAAAGAAAGAACGCCTACCCCGTGCTGAAAAGCCACGCCGGGGTGAGTTATTTTTCTTCTTCTTCTTAATCTCCCGCGCCACCTCGTGCCGACTTTCTTCCTTTGCAACCTGACCAATTATAAGACACGAAACACCGAATGTTCCTCGTCCGCTCTAAGTCGCATTGTACCAAAGCCTCATAGTAGCTGCTTGTGCTTGACCTCGGGCGACTGCGTCCACTGCCGGGTTTTCTATTGTAACAAGACGAAGTAGGTGCAAGCGGGCTGGGTCGTTTTCTGTGTCAGTGACATGCGTACGCGTACGGACGTACCCACCAGTGATTTGTCAAAGCTGTGGGCTTATGTTTTTGCCAAAGTGGTATCGAAGTGGTATCGAAGTAATATCCAATGCACGCGTGTAGGCGCCTTTGGGATGGGATGATGGTCGCGGTCCCTGATGTAGTACATGCCGGTGCAACTTCTGCGCCTGGGCCGTTGTCGCCCGGGCGAGCTTTAATTTCGGTAGCATTGCGTGGACCCTCCTTGTTTGATGCACACGATGGCGTGGTTGCTTCGGCGTGGCCCACCTTCACAGCTACCTCACTTCCTACCCACTTGCATGCACTCACACCCACCTATCAGCATACCTGTCTACACACCTGCCACATATGTTATTTCCATTCGTGTACCCCACATTTATTACACCCCTATCAACAGGTGGAAGGTAAGGTGCACTACCAGTCAAGTGTGACAGCTTAACAGGCGTGTGGCAAAATGGGTTGCGGCCCATCATCTTTACCGGCACGGGAAACTACTATCGGCAACGTAAGTTTCATCCACTCCACTTTTTTTGTGCTTGTGTTCATTGGCAATGCCAAGTTGGGTGCCACATTGGGCGAGCATGCTGTTGCCGTGATATGCAAATGGCTTTCATGTATAGTCATCTCTGGGCGTCACTCACTAGCTATTCTTTTGGGTGCAAGAGGACAAAAATTTCCAAGCATAGTTATTACGCGACTTACTGGTGGCTGGACTAGATTTCAGTGATAGGTTGCAAGCCTACATGAAAAGCTGATACACATACTTATGCCTGAATTATTTTTCATGCAGCCTCAAGCATCCACCAACAAGCGTCACCAAATCTTCCTAAGCTACCGCAAGAATGATTGTGGACGCCTGGGGGCGGGTGACAAAACCGCCATCCTCCTAAAGTCTAAGCTTGTGGAGTTCGGTTGGACGGTGTTTTTGGATGAGGAAGGAATTGAAGGTGTGAATTCAAGTATCCCCGAATCGGTTGATGGGGCAGGGTAGGGCAGGGCATGGCTTATGGATATGGCATACAGCAGGGCATATGGCAGGGCATGATGCAGGTCATACGAAAGGGTAGGGCATATGGATGGGCATACGGCAGGACATACGTTAGGGAATATGGTAGGGCATACGGTAGGGCAGGGCATACGGTAGGGCATTTGTCAGGTCATACGGTAGGGCATATGGCAGGGCATACGGCATATGGTAGATCATATGCCAGGAGAGGGCATGTTGCAGGGAATATGGCAGGGCATACAGCAGGGCATACGGTGGGTCAGGGCATACGGCACGGCATATGTCAGGGCACATGGCAGGGCATATGGCTGGGCAGGGCATATGGCAGGGCATACGGCAGGGCAGGGCATACAGCAGGGCATACGGAAGGGCATATGGCAGGGCATACGGCAGGGCATACAGCAGGGCAGGGCATATGACAGGGCAGGGTATACATATGGGGGCATACATAGGGGGGCATATGTAAGGGGGTACAGCAGGGCAGAGCATACATCAGGGCATATGTCATGGTATACGGCAGGTCATATGGCTGGGAAGGGCATACATACAGCAGGGCAGGGCAGGGTACATGGCAGAGAAGGGCGTATGGCAGTGCATACGGCATGGCAGGGAATGTGACTGGGCATTCTGTAAGGCATACTGCAGGCCATATGTCAGCGCAGGTCTACGGCAGAGCATACGGCAGGGCATATGTCAGGGCAGGCATAAGACAGAGCATATGGCAGGGCATACGGCAGGGCAGGACATATTGCAGGGCATACCACAGAGCATGCAGCATGCTGCAGGGCAGGGCATATTGCAGGGCATATGGTAGGGTATATGGCAGGGCAAGGCATTAGGCAGGGCATAGGGCAAGGCATACAGTAGGGCATGCATAAGGGTATATGGCGGGCATACAGCAGGGCAGAGCCTTTGTCAGGGCATGTTGCAGGGTATATGGCAGGGCATATGGCAAGGTATATGGCAGACCAAGGCATACGGCAGGGCATACTGCTGGGCATACGTCAGGGCTTACGGCAGGGCATAATGCAGGGCGTATGGCAGGGCATATTGCAGGGAATACGACAGGGCTAACGGCAGGGCGTAATGCTGGGCATATGGCAGGGCATACGGTAGGGCATACGGCAGGGCATACGGCAGGGCATAATGCTGGGCAGGGGAAACAGCAGGGCATACAGCAGGGCATATGGCAGGGCAGTGGATATGGCAGGGCATAAAGCAGGGCCTATGGCAGGGCATAAAGCAGGGCATATGGCAGGGCAGGGCATACGGCAGGGCATATGGCAGGGCAGGGCATATGGAAGGGCATAAAGCAGAGCATATGGAAGGGCATAAGGCAGGGCAGGACGTACAGAAGGGCAGAACATAGGGCAGGGCATACTGCAAGGCATACGGCAGGTCATACAGCAGGGCATGGCATACGGCGGGGCATATGGCAGGGCACAGTATAGGGCCTACATATGGGCAGGGCATACAGCAAGACATATGGCTCGTCATACGGCAGGACATACGCTAGGGCATATGGCAGGGCAACAGGCAGGGCATACCGCAGGGCAGGGCATACTGCAGGGCATATGACAGGGCATACTGCAGGGCATATGGCAGGGTAGGGCATACGACATGGCGTACAGCAGGGCATAAGGCAGGGCTGGTCATACAGCATTGCATGCGGCAGGGCAGGGCATACGTCAGGGCATGGGCGTACATCAGGGCAGGACATAAGGAAGGGCAGAGCATACGGCAGGGCGTACTGCAAGGCATACGGCAGGTCATACATCAGGGCAGGGCATATGGTGGGGCATACGGAAGAGCAGGGCATACCGCAGGGCATATGACAGGGCATACTGCAGGGCATATGGCAGGGCTCATGGCAGTGCATATGGCATACAACATGGCGTACAGCAGGGCATATGGCAGGGCCGGTCATACGGCATGGCATGCGGCAAGGCAGGGTATACGGCAGGGCAGGGGCATACAGCAGGGCAGGGCATAAGGAAGGGCAGAATATACGGCAGGGCATACGGCAGGGCATACTGCAAGGCATAAGGCAGGTCATACAGCAGGGCAGGGCATACGGCGGGGCATACGGCAGGGCATACGGAAGGGCAGGGCATACCGCAGGGCATTCGGCAGGGCAGGGCATATGGAAGGGCAGGGTATACGCCAGGGCATACGGCAGGGCATACAGCAGGGCAGACGACAGGGCAATCTGCAGGGCAGGGCATACGGCAGGGCAGATGGCAGGGTATATAACAGGGCATACGGAACGGCAGGTCATACAGCAGGGCATATGGCAGGGCATACAGCATGGCAGGGTATACTGCAGGGCAGGGGCATATAGCAGGGCAGGATTGTAAGGAAGTGCAGAACGTACGGCAGGCCATACATCAGGGCATACGGCAGGGCATATGGCAGGACAGGGCATACCTCAGGGCAAACGGCAGGACAGGGCATACTGCAGGGCATACGTCAGGGCATACATCAGGTCATACATCAGGGCATACGGCAGGGTATACAGCAGGCCATACGTCAGGGCATAATGCTGGGCATACGGCAGGGCATACTGCAAAGCATTTGTCAGGTCAACTGGCAGGGCATATGGCTGGGTAGGGGATACGGCAGGGCATACTGCAGAGCACACGTTAGGTCATACGGCAGGGCATACGGCAGGGCATACGGCAGGGCAGGGCATATGGCAGGGCATAGGGCAGGGCACAGAATACGGCATGGCATATGGCAGTGCATACATCAAGGCATACAACAGGGCACGTAGCAGGGCATACGGCAGGGCATACGGCAGGTCATACAACAAAGCATCCTGCAGGGCAGGGCATACGGCAGGGCTTACGGCAGGGCACATGGCGGGGCAGGGCATATGGTAGCGCATGTGGAAGGGCATACGGCAGGACAGGGCATAGGGTAGGGCATACGGCAGGACATATGGCAGGACAGGGCATATGGCAGGGCATACGGCAGGGCAGGGCATACGGCAGGGTATAATTCAGGGCAGGGCATACAGCAGTGCATATGTCAGGTCATACGGGAGGGCATATGGCAGTGCATACTGCAGCAGGGTAAGGCATACAGGAGAGCAAACGGCAGAGCAGTTCATACGGCAGGGTATTCTGCAGGGCAGGGCATATGGCAGGGCATATGTCAGGTCATACGGGAGGGCATATGGCAGGGCATACGGCAGGGGAAGGCATACAGCAGAGCAAACGGCAGGGCAGTGCATACGGAAGGGTATTCTGCAGGGCAGGGCATACAGCAGGACATATGTCAGGTCAAACGGGATGGTATACCGCAGGGCATACGGCAGGGCAAGGCATACATACAGCAGGGCAAACGGAGTGCAGTGCATACAGCGGGGCATACGGCAGGACATAAGGCTGGACAGGTCATATGGTGGGGCACACAGCATGACATACGGGAGGGCATATTGCAGGGCATACGGCAGGGCAGGGTATACGGCAGGGCATCCTGCACGGCAGGGCATATGGTAGCGCATGCGGCAGGGCAGAGCATTCAGAGGGGCATTCGGCAGGGCAGGGCATAGGGCAGGGCATATGGTAGGACAGGGCAAATGACAGGTCATACGACAGTACATATGGCAGGGCATATGGCAGGTCATATGGCAGGTCATATGGCAGGTCATATGGCAGGGCATATGGCAGGGCATAGGGCAGGGCAAATGGTAGGACAGGGCAAACGACAGGTCATACGGCAGTACATATGGCAGGGCATACGGCAGGACAATGCATATGACAGGGTATAAGGCAGGGCATACAGCAGGGCATACAGCAGGACAGGGCATACAGCCGCGCATACGGCAGGGCATTAGTTAGGGCGTATTGCAGGGCAGGGCATGCTTCAGGGCAGGGCATACAGCAGGGCATACAGCAGGGCAGGGCATACGGCAGGGAAAGCGGCATGACATATGTATTGGCATATGGCAGGGCATACGGCAAGCAGGGCATATGGCAGGGCATATTGCAGAGCACATCAGGTCATATGGCAGGGCATATGGCAGGGCATACGGCAGGGCATACAGCAGAGCAGGGGATACAGCAGGGCATACTGCAGACCACACGTCAGGTCATATGGTAGGGCATACAGCAGATAGAGCAGGGCATATTGCAGGGCATAGGGCAGGGCACTGAATACGGCATGGCATACGGCAGTGCATACATCAAGGCATATGGCAGGGCATACTGCTGGCTATATGCTATGGCATAGAGCAGGGCAGGGGGCAGGGCATAAGGCATATGGCAGGGCATACGGGAGGGCATACATCAGGGCATACGGCAGGGCATACTGCAGGGTATATGCCAGGGCATACGGCAGGGCATAAGGCAGGGCATATGGCATATGGCAGGGCATACGGCAGGGCTTATGGCAGGATAGAGCATACAGCAGGGCATAGCGCGGGTTATTAGGCAGGTCAGGGCATATGGCAGGGCATGCGGCAGGTCAGGGCATAGGGCATATGGCAGGGCAGGGCATACTGCAGGGTATATGGCAGGGCAGGGCCTACGACAGGACATGGCATAGGGCATACAGCAGGGCATACAGCAAGGCAGGGCTTAAGGCTGGGCATACGGCAGGGTATATGGCAGGACAGGGCATTCAACAGGGCATACAGCAGGGCATAGGGCAGGACATACATAAGGCCATATGGCAGGGCGGGTCAAACGGCATGGCATATGGGTAGAGCAGAGCAGGGCATATGGGTTGGGATGGGCGTATGGATCGGGTAGGGTAGGGCATATGGGTAGGATAGAGCAGGGCATATGGGTTGGGCTGGGCATGTGGATCGGGTAGGGTAGGGCATATGGGTAGGGCAGGGCAAGGCATACATGCATTATGGTAGGATGGGATGGTAATTTAGGTTAGGGTGGGGTGGGGGTGGATTTATCCCTTCTTTCTTGAGAAGTAAGTAATATCTATAATGCACGTATGCATAAACCACCCTTCCTCTTACCACATGATACTTAACCCATACTACACCCCCCCCACTATAATGTATATCACTTCAGCTAAACCCAATACATCGTATCCCCTATACTGCTTCAAACAATATCCTCCATACAATCATTTGAATTTTACCCCATGCTTACTTATGCTATACCTGAACTTCAGGTGGAGATGATTGGGAGAACTCACTTTCCACTGCTGTACAGCAGTGCGATGCTCTTGTTGCAGTCATATCCAAAACCTATGGAGACTCAGGTTGGTGCCATGTCTTGGGAAATCTGAGCTTGTGTTTGTGATTAGGCTGTAGTATTTGATACATTTGTCTTGTGTTGGGGTGGGGGTAAGGGTGGAAGTTGAGTGGTGAGTTGGTTGGGTTGGGTTGGGGTGGGTGGATGGGAGTTGATATGGTTGTATGGGTGTGCTGTATTTGAGGTTTGTGTGGATTTTGTTTGGGATGTGTATGAGTATCAGTGGGTTGGATGGGAGTGTGTTGTGCGGTTGGGAGGTGGCTTGGAGTGGGTATGGGTTGTAGTTTGGCATGGGAGTGGTTTGAGTAGGTTGACTTTGTGGTGTGTGGGTTGAGTAGGTTGAGTTTGTGGTGTGTGGGTTGAGTAGGTGGGGGTCGAGTTGTGTTTTACATGTTAGGTGGGTGGATGGGGTTGACACATTATGTGGTAGGGGAGTCGGGGCACATGTTTTATAAACTTGTGCCAACATGGTGAGTATGACCAATGAAGACAGGGTCCTGGAAGTACGGGCCCTGCAACTCTGGAACTCAACTTCCATTCCAACTAATCTTCTTGCTCTACCACCACCTGTGGTTATTATTGTGCACAACTGACCACTTTGACCCAACCTAACATCTCTACCCAGCTGACCAACTTACTCACTCAATCCACCCTAGAATGTCTAATCACTGGCTTTGGTTATAATTGTGGAACTGACTGCCATGATATTTACCACTCTACCCATCTGACCAACTTACACACTCGATCCACCCTGCAATTTTCCCAGTCTGGTGCAAAAGTGAGGTGAAGATGGCGATGGGGATGAAAAAGTTGATCATCCCACTCTGGCATTCCGGATCATATCCCCCTACCTCCATGGCACTCTCACTCGCCAGGTGCGATTTTTGATAGATAAGAACATTGAAGGTAAACGAAATCCAGGCTGAAAACCATATGCAACTAATTTATCATTACTTCATCTAATGTCCCCCTACAATGCAGTACATTAATCTGCAGTAGCTTAAGTGACCTCTGATATTCCGACGTCACCCCAGACCCTCGAAGACCCCACCACTGGCCAACACAAAACGTCCACTAATGACCTCCTGGACATCTTGGGGGAGCACATGGGACACTTGATGGCCCCTTCTCACCACACGTGCACCGGCAAATACTTACCCTAGGACAGACAGACCGCCCCCCCTCCATGGGCCTCCCTGCTAGACACATTCTACCTAGAAACCAAGGCCCAACCCCACCAACACTCCAACCCCATCCTACCCTACCTCATGGAGTTCTCTAATTACCAAACATGCATCCAACACGTAGCAAAAAGCAAACAGGCTGGCCCAGACGGAATCCCCAATGAACTACTAACCTGCCTCCCCTGGTCTTGGCACCACACCATACATAAAATGTTTGGGCTTATGTGGATCACCGGCTACACCCCCATTTGCTGGAAGACCTCCAACACCATCATGCTTTACAAGAAAGGAGACCCCACCCAAGCCAACCACTACAGACCTATTGGCCTCAACAACACGATGGGTAAATTGTGGACTAACATGGTTACAACAGTGATGTCCAAATACTTGGACCAATACCAAGTCCTCAGTGACTCCCAAGAGGGATTCAGACAGAACAGAAGCACCCATAGACAGCTCACCCACCTCCTACATGACATCGAGGATGCGGCCCACTCAAAAAGAGACCTGTTTGCTGCCTACTTTGACTTCTCATCTGCCTTTAATATGGTGGACCATGACAAGCTGCTCCAAACTATGTATGACCTTGGAATCCCGGTAGATGTCATTGAAACAGTGAAAGGAATTTACAATGGGGCTACTACCCACATGTACCTCAAACACTCAAGGCAAACCAATTCAAATCACAAGAGGCACCATCCAAGGTGACACCCTCTCCCCCCTACTCTTCATCATCTTCATCGAACCTCTCCTCAGATGGCTACAAGCCGGGGGCAGAGGATACAAGCAAGGCATAACCTCAACATCCAATACTGACCAAGATAAAACAGGTAGCCTAGGATATGCTGATGACACTAGTGTGGTCACTAACACAGCAGACAACCTCAATGTACAATGCCTTAAAGTGCAACAATTCAGTACTTGGTCTGGGATTCCTCTTAACGGGGGTAAATGCATGATCACTGGCATATTGCATGGCTCCCACCCCAAGGATCCCACCAACCACAAGGCCCTAACCAAACTTCTCCACAACACCATCCTCATTAACGACACATGGGCTACATACCTTCCCCCAAATGAACCATACAAGTATCTAGGGGTGCCGGTTAGCCTCACCCTAAACTGGAGACCCCTCATGAAACAAGCCTTGGCCCTCATACATAGTAAAGGACACCAAATCCTCACCACTGCCAAACCAAAAGGCGCCACCCCTCTCCAATGTCTCAGACTCATCACCACGTGTATTAAGCCTGCCATCACCTACCCTATGACCGTAGCACCCTACAGCTACTCGGATATAGGCATCTTAGACAAGGCCTTATGGACCCTGGCTAAAAAATGCTGTGACCTACACCCCTCATTCCCAACTGCTAGTGTCTGCCTCCCCTTGGGACAGGCAGAATTGGGTGTCCCCTCCCTAATGGTGGACTATGCTCAAATTACAGCAGCCCACCTCACTAGGTCCCTCAACGACACGGGGAAACTAGGCAGGCTCACTACAGCCCTCCTCCACAAAGAAGCTACTATGCTCCAGGGTATGGATCCTCTTACCTTGCCCAGCCACACACTTCAATACTTTACCTTGGCCAGGCAAATGCACATCCTCAAAAGAGCCTCCATCCAAATCCATATGGAGGATGAAACCCTACTCAACCCCCTTCAAGACTCCCTCCCGGACTTACCCCAACACACCATTCCCCCTAACCTTCTCAAAACCCTCATCCCCTTGGGCATTACTTCCTTAGCTGACATTGTGAGCCCTGATGGGACCACAATCATCCCATCCAATACCTTCTCGCACACCTATGGCACCAGAGTCTCCACTAGGCATAAAGTTGCCCTCAACAGACTCAGCCTACACCTGTGCTCTCCACCCCCACCTGGAAGCCCACCTCAACCCTACTCCTGCCACAGCCCCCTGCCCTTGGCATCGAGGACCCTCCCCATACACCTACGCATTCCCCAACGGCACATTACCAAGTTCTCCACATATACTATCAGCCACCACCTTAACAACTGGGACACCGCCCCCATACTGCCCCGACCCTTGACCCCCCAGTGCCGGCATCCTTATCCCAACCACAACACAGCCCCCCACGCATAATACCGAGGAGATCCCTGCCTCCAATGCACACATGTGGTGGGCCAGAGAGTCCTATCTTCACCCCACCAAGTATGCTCAAGCCTGGAGCACTGACCCCAAGATTGCTTGGACTGCCAGAATGCAATTCATCAGAAATGACACCCACAAATGTACTGACGCCTACTACTATAAACACCACACCATCCGTAAGAACAGCTCCCCCGACGACCTGGTGCATGCTGTCTCTACCCCAGACCTTCTTGCTCCCCCAACCCCAGCCAAGCTCCTCCACCTCCTATATGGAAACCAACACAGCCTGACCCACCTCCTGGGCTTCAGAGCCCAAAAGAGGAAGGCTAACGAACCTCGAGAAACCCCCCATCACAGATATTGGAGGGTCCAGAAAGCCCCATGCACCATTCTCTGCCACCATCTCCCTTGTTACATATCTGCTGGCCTCCCCGTGCATTCCCACACCTACTCCTCTGCCACCTCCATTGTGGTCACTTGGTCCCCCGTCCATCTCACAGAGGAACAAATTACCCTGCTGGTTGGCCCCACCAGATTTCAGGAACTCCTTCATGCCTACAACACTGAAACTACCCCCAAAGCCCCCTCCCCCTCCATTCCACCCAGACAAGACCTCCACCTCACTAACCTCCAACAACAAGGACAGTGGGCGGAGGGAGGAGAGTTTGATGCCAAATGGTATAGCGAACTCAGGCAAAAACTCATCATTAACACGGCAGACCACCACCCAGACTGGGATATCCACCCCCCCGGCAAATACCACATACAGGCTGGTACACTGAATGACAGGTACCACCACCTCCCCTCCCAACTCAACAACGGAGACACCACCTACATCTACTCACCAACAGGCCAATGTGTCGGTCATATACCCCTCTCCCAACTCCACCTCCTCCACCACAGATACCATACCACCAAGGCACACTCTCCCCACCTCTGGACCCTCCACAACACAGGAACCTTCGCTAGAGACGTAGCCACCCTCCTATCACAGCACAAAGACACTACCATCTCCAATGTCTCCCCTGCCATACACAAAGCTATGTCCACCCTGGGGATGACAACGGACCTTGACCCCTCCTAATGAGTCCCCACCTCCCCATGGGCAACACCCCCACCCCGATTGGCCAACTGTTTGGCTGAGGACCCCACTGCTACACCCAACCTTGGTAAGGGGGAACCACACACCTCACCAGCCAGAACCCTGAAGAGGCCCACAAGGCTGTTCGATGGGCACTAGGCAGTGCCATACATGCTCACACCCTTGATATTCCCGCGTGCACCATTCTCTTAGTCCCACACAAACCCACATATGCCCATAACGCCCTCCTAAATCACCCATGGGCTATGGAACTAGCCACTCTGCCTCCCAAGGCCAAACCCCTCACCCCCTCCCTAATCTGGACGGGGGGGAAAACTCAACCCTGCCAAGAGACACAGAGGAACCTACAAACTCATTGCCATCTCAAACCCAGCTGGCCATGCCAAGTACCTCCACAACCCACCCACCACATGGGCCCAAACCATGAGGGACATGGGGGCCACTTCCATCCCACGACCAGGTCCCCCCCCTCCCAACTGGGCCTTCCTACCACCCACCTACCCAAGGCACTTAGCTCCCTCCTTAAGACCTGGGACAACAACCCACCCCCATGCAGATAGACCCCACACCCATAACACCCCCCGTGCTCCCGTGCACACATGCTATCCTACAAGCACCAGGCCTCGCTCTATACACAGATGGAAGTGCCATCATAGACAAAGACGGCGTCCTCCGCCTAGGGGCAGGCGTATACTCCCCCAGGGCCGCTTCACGTTGCCTCCGCATAGACCCTGGCGGACAGGGCATCACTGCCGACATCAATCGCGCCGAACTCGTGGCAATCCAACAAGCACTCATACACTCCGAAATAGATGAAGAACTCACCATCTACTCCGACAGCTTATGTTCCTTGCAGCTTATTAACCTGCACATTTACCATCCCAGCAGGACCCGGGAAAACAAACACCGTGACCTCCTGCAAGACATCGCCATCCACATTATCAACAGACACAACGCTGCTGCTACCACGCGCCTGCTTAAGGTCCGATCTCACTCAGGAATCATAGGGAATGACGAGGCAGACACGCTCGCGAAAGAAGCGACGACAGGATACAATGTAATTGGGCCAGTTAAAACAGGGGAACATGCGCACCTCAATATGCACTGGCCGTCTGTCCAGCCCCCCAAATCTATTAATGGGGACCAGCCCCCCCCGGCACCCGGCCAACAATCTCACCAAGGGTATCAAGGCTAACCTCCCCACCCCCCTGCACACCGGGCATGCCAACACCACGGGCATATACTCCTCCATGTGGGAGCAAGCCAACCCCTTCCTCCTCCCTCAGGCTAGTAATCGTTTCTGGCAATCCACCGACATGAAATGGTGGCAAAAAAATACAAATCCACAAGGCTCGGTGGGGACGCTTATGGACTAGGAAATTGGCGTACAGATACAAACGCCCCTATGGTACTAGCACTAGCCCCCCCTCTGATGATAACTGCCCTCTTTGTCGCAAAGCACAGGACGGAGCTGGCCATATTCTTGCTGGGTGCAGCCACCCTGTCTTCAAACGAATGTATATTAACAGACATAATAAGGCGGTCCAACTCATCCAAAAGGCAGTAGCCAAAGGAGCTCTGGGGGCTCTCCCCATGTACATGGATGCAGGCACTTGTGAAGCGACCTCCGACATTCCCACAAGACCCCCAGCCACCCTCAAACCCCTGATCTTCCCCAAGCCACATGGGATAAATACAGGCCTGATCTCCTCCTCATTGACGACGAATCCAAACCAAGAAAAGCCTACCTAGTTGAACTGGGCTACTGCTCAGACACTAACCACCATATCAAATTCAAGGAAAAGAGCGTTCAGCATAAGGAGCTCCAACGTATCCTTCAACAACAAGGATTCCTTGTACACTACCTAGTCTTCACCATAGGTACGACTGGTACCATACCAATCCCAACTATTACCAATCTCTCCACCTTGGGGATCAGTCGCGAACACGTAGACAAACTCATCTCTAAGCTGCACAGAGAATCTACCGCCTCCTGTACCAGCATTCTTGCCACACGTCGCATGAAGGAGTCCCTCCCGCCTGGAGGGTGACACTTACTATGTCTGCCATGGTGACTTTCCCCAGCTGCGGCGTACGGGAGGGTCCCCTTAACACCACGCCCCTCCAGGCGTTATCATTTTTTTATTTTTTTATTTAAGTGATCCAACACTATTTGTCAACTGACGACTTCCAACTTCATTATATATTTTCCATTTTTGAGTATAATTCGAAAGGCTTATTGTACCTGGATACCCTCCTTCTAGTCTATATCTCTGGCATAAGTACCTTTGATTATGTGACTTGACATATCAAATGTGCCTTTCCAATATGTCCCATTGGTCTGGTTATGTTCCACTTCTTATCAATCTCTCACCATATAAAAATCCAACTTCCAAATCAATTCACAAACCAAAAATTCAAATCTTGTTTTCTACAGCTTCCAATCTATCCCCTGGGCGCATCCCTTTGAGCCGACAGACATCGCCATGTTGGCTGAGAAGGTCAACGAAAAAATGTTGCAGCAATTCGTTCCTCTGGAACAGGTAAGCAATATTATCTATACATAAAACAAGGAACCAACTGGATAATCATGTAGTGTTATTTATATCATGTAGCAAGCACACATAAGCAACTTGAAAATGTATGGTATGCTTTGCATATACATTGAACCTTTTCACCACATGATTGTTATGCTTACACCAAATGCTTACATCAACCGCACATTTGTAAAACATCTTACCTAATTTACCCCTTGAGTTGTAAGTCAAGCCAAATCAATTAAATGGTGGAAACTCATGATTGGACATCATATTACACAGTGCAGTGCATCGGATGTCAAATATACAAGTTGCATTCAAAACCCTAACGCAAATCCCAACTTATGATTCCATGTTTAGGAGGCTGCCTTTCATCAAAGGTTGATTGATGCATGCAACAATGGTGACTCCCGCACCGTGGCTACGCTGGTCAAGTCTTGTGCAGCCATTGTCAACACCAGATACGAGGTAAGTGGATTGGAAATAATATGATTGCGCTCCTTCGTATTTGAAGTATTGATAACATACCAGATCTGTTTTTTTTTACGTGGCCACTGTTGTTCTTGTTGTTGTTTTATGTCACGTGTCATTGTGGGTGGTTGCAATGTTGAAGCTAGCGTATAATTATATTCCTTACCATGTATACTGCACCCTTCCATCAAAATATTTGAAACTTACTTACATCACACGCCCCTCATTCTAATGCATGTGCTAGGATGGTGATACTGCTCTCCTTGCAACAGCCTTTTTTGGCCATGTGGAGTGTGTCGAGGCACTTCTAGAGAAGGGGGCTCGTGTAGACGCCCAAGACAAGGTGCGAAGGGTCAAGAAAAGGTGTAACTATATTAGGAAAGCCATTTATAGGAGCTCTCCATCATGATCTCTTCCGGTTATTGTATTTACTTATGTGTATAATTTAATTACATTGCATTCAATCATTGATTTAAATGAAATAATATTTAATTGTTGTTTGTTGGTTTATACCGGTACTAGTTAATGACTCATTATCAATTAATATAAATTAAATTTCTCACCTTTATGTTTTCCGGCCAATGGTGTGTTATGCATTTATTAAATACCAGCATAATACAAGAAGTATGCTGGAGGGGCCTTGTGTGATGGGTCATGGTGAAGGAATATAGGAAAATAACGACTGACCTTAAGGCATAAGGACTTTACGTGTTTGAAGCAATGTTGATGGAATTTGAGGGAGTTGTTTTCACGTGATGTGGTGTGATTGTTTTGTGCACCTTGAGTACCAATATGTGTGTAGAGAAATCAGATGCTGCCAATAGGCACGAAGAGGACAAAAATATAACCATATATGGTTACATAGGTCTGAGGGTTGCCTAAGGCTTGGAGGGTTCCCTCATACCTATGGGTACATAGGTATGAGGCAAGACCCACCTAAAGAAAATGTTAGATTGCTAAATGGTTGAGTGGCTAAGTGGCTGATTTGTTTCACATCACTACAACTCAAATTTGAACACAAACTAGCCAGATTTGTGAATAAACTAATTATACATTTTGTTATAAGCGCATGACATGTGCTTATTCTCATGATTCATGCCGGACATTTGGTCAATTCCCTTTGTTCATTATTGCACACATGCATACACTGTATTCATACTATGTATGCACACCCTCACATAGATGGACACATCCACCTGTACTAACACCTACACATATGTTATTAAAGTATTATTAATTTGAATACTATTATCACGTTTCACAATTATGAAGACAACTTGAAGAAAACATAAAAGCGAAAACAGGGTATTCGTAAACCTCTTCGACCCACTTGAACCCACTTCAATTAAATGGGCTTTATTTGCAAGCATTTGATGCACCCAAAATGTAACAAATCAGATGTATGGTTGATTTTGGGGAATTTATTCGGTATATGTTGTATTTCCCTAGCGATTTGTGTATTTCTTGCTTACTTAAGACTTGCACATTGTATATCAAATATTCGACATTGCATTGTCTTATGGCACATCCTGTTATAGTTTAATCCCCTTCCCATTAAATGTATATTGGCATTGAATTCAATTGCCCATTTTATAATGGAGCATGGAGGCGGAATGTGTCGAGGCACTGCGTGAGAAGGGGGTTGGCTAAAATGCCAAGATCAATGTGAGTTGTGGTTGGATAAATATGTTATCATATGATGTGAGCCATGTTTATGAGTGTTTCCTCCTAACCCCCTCCCACCCTTACCTTGTGTGTGTGTGTGATTGGGATGGATGGATGGATGAGGGGGGGGGGGGGGGGGGGGGGGGGGGGGGGGGGGGGGGGGGAACCCCACGCTTGATTGCAAATGTATGGGTGAGTATCCTTAGGGTATCTTTCATGACTCCCAAGAATTACACCTTGGGTGTAACGGCATAATAACAAATCCATACAACTATCATTGAGCCCATTTTAATTGTGGACCCCCCCCCCCCCCTTGAAATAATAATAACCCTATAATGTTCAATGTCAGTACAAAAGTCTTAAAATGCATCGTATAAATACAATAATACAATTATTATACTGGATCATCAGAAAAACATGTTTTCCCCTTATATGCCTATCGAGCCGTACAACCATTATAAGCAATAATCCCAGTCAACTATTTTGAAACTCACTTCCCCTCCACACCCCTCATTTCAATGCATGTTGTAGATTGGCTTAACTGCTCTTTCCAATGCTGCTCGTCTAGGCCATGCGGATAGTGTCAAGGCAATACTGGAGAAAGGGGCTAATACAAGCACCAAGGACATTGTGAGTTGGGTCGGTCACATTTATTGGAACAACATCATGCGAGCCATGTATAGAATATATGCACATGTGGGTGTGGGTCATTGCATGGTCCCATCCCACCCAACCACCTTTAATTGTATTTCAATTCAATGATATGAGTTTCATGTGATAAGGTGTTGTATTTCCGTGCCGCTCTCAGTATTTGTGGCACTACTATTTTAACATCCCCAGGTAACGATAATGATCTCCACCCCCACACTCCCACCCCACCCACCCCCACCCACACACACAAACACGCATAACATACCCCACACACACATACCCCCCCCCCCCCCCCCCCCCCACACACACACACACACACCACACACACACACTCGCACACAGACGCACGAATAAGATTACCCCCATAACCCATCCCCCCACCCATTACACACACATACAAACATAACATATCCCCCACCACCCCACACACACACATACAAACATAACACTCACACACACAACAAACCCAACCCCACCCCATCACCACCCCACCACCTCCATCCCACACACACACACACGCATAACATATGTTCCAATCCCCCCCCTTCCACAACCACACACACCAAACCACCAACCCACCCACCCACCCTCCCACCCACCACCACCACCACTTCAAGCAGCTTGTTCTAGGCTTGTTCAAAAGTCCCGATGCAGACGAAAATTAATTGGGCTAACAAGCTTTTCCGTACCTGTCAACTTCCACAATGGGCTATTTGGAGAATTTGCATTGCCAACTTACTGCGCTACACTTCATCTTTCTACCGGAGCCAGGTCCAGTATGAAAGGCTTTTATTTTTGGTATATGCCACGCGGTTTCGGTCTTTTTTGTATTTTGCCGCTTTAAAGCCCTTGCAAGATTGTTGTAGCATGGTGGGATTCAAGTGCTTCCCGCTTGGTTTGTATACCAGACTTGTGTTGCATGCACAGGATACACCAATTCAAATCTGAACTACCTCTCGGGGATGAGGTTCCATGCAAGGTGCCAAGTGCTCATGTAGGGTGCTAGGAAATAGGGACTAGAGGCATCAAAATGAGCATGTGTGCCCATAGCACACACCAGCATCAGAGTACCACACAATGTGAAGTAGCCTGGATCTTTGGATACAGCCATGCATGCAATAGGTGATTTGGGGAGGGGGTGCATTGTGTACTATAAGGGAATTGTGGCATGCCCCAAACACCCATGTTACTTGACCAGGCCAATGAAAAAAATCACCAACTGCTTTACATCTTCCTTGTCAAGGCTTCTTACAGTATGATGGGGTATGCATAAAACAATTCAACACAAGCACTCATACTGGATAGTACATGTGTGGTTCAAGACTGTTACTAGCCTGATTTCTTTTTTAGAAAAATCCAATTTTGAACAAGCCTATACTTAGGCATGTGTGCGCACATACCCTCCACCGTACCCACCCACCCACCACCACCATTACCACATAACACATATTGTGCTGACGCCTACGTGCACGCATTCCCCCCCCCCCCCCCCCCCCCCTCAGCCACCCACCCACCCACCCCCACATGCACACACACCTCAAACATATTGTGCTTATGCATGCCTACTCACATGCCCCTCCACGAAAATAAATAAACACACACCACAAACAGCTTTTGCTTAGGCTTGCATGCACAAATCCCCCCCCCCCCCCACACACACACACACACACACACACACATACACACACACACACACCACCACCAATACCACCACCTAAACCATATTTATGATAATTTGTGAGTTGAATCCATCAATTGTGTTTGATTTTTGTTACTAGGACAAGGGTTTTATCTATACTTTTGAGAGAAAAGTTGCCTATGGTTTGTTGCTTGTTGCAAAAAAAAAGTTATGGGTTGAACAATAATGCTCACAGCAGTTGGTAATCTCTGGGTTTAATGCAAGCAAGGTTAAACTTATGGTACTTGAATTTGTGTATTCAGGTATTCACACTCTCTACTATGTACTTTATGACCAAGTTGGTCCCATGCCATACTATGTGACCAAGGTGTAAGACCATACAATACATTGGTAAATATTATGATGTTGCATAAACTAAATGGTGGCATGTGTTGTTATGGGTGGGTTGCGGAAGCTATCGCATACTCTGCACTCCTTACTATAGACACCTCACTCTTCATGTTTCCACTATTCCAAAGCCACTTACCTCCCATTCCTTCATATTTAAATACATTTGGTAGAACAGGCGGACTGCTCTTATGTGGGCTGCTACCGAAGGACACTTGGAGTGTGTGAAGGCACTGTTGGAGCAGGGGGCAGACCCATCCGCCCAAGGCATAGTGAGTTGGGTCAGTCACAGGTGTTGGAACAACATCAAGTGAGCCCTTTATATTTATATTATATTGCCTCATGATCCATCCCCACCCTCCCACCCACCCACCTTCCCTTGTTATGACTCCACCTCTACCACCTTCCCAATTCACAGCCGAGCACTGATGCTATGTAATTCAAATTATTGAAAATGTTGACCAAGTCCACATGCCATATTACCCAAACGTTTGTTGTGCAGTGTGTGATTTGCTAATTCTCATGCTTGTACACACATTAATTTGGCGATGAAAAAGTGTACTTTGCCCCGGAAAGCACGACATCAAAAACACAAAAATATGGAAACGAAAAACAAAGTAGACCAAAACCAGAAATGCAGTTTGCCCACACCAACTTAGTGCCATTTGTCACATTTGATTTGAATGTGGAACATCAAAGCATATTATAATATGCAAATTTAGGGCGCATGGAGGGGCGTCCAAACTCAAATTTGCAATTATTTGTTACCAGGTGCAATTGAATTGAATTTATTTGAATGGAATTCAATTTGATTTAATTTGATGAGTTGAATTGAACTGGGTCTAGGGTCCCCCCCCCCCCCCCCCCCACACACACACACACACACTAAAATACACACATATCCCAATGCCCCCCCCCCCCCCCCCCACACACACACACACACACACTTTAACACACACACACACACATACCCCCATGCACCCCGTTGTGGACGGTATGGCTCGTTATATGTACTACATAATGAGTACTCGGACATCATATGAACTCCTTTGCCGAACACCTCGATGATGTAACGATTCTGGTCCGTTATCCCCCCCTCACACACACACAAATACAAATACACACATACACCAAGCCCCCCCCCACCCCCACCCCACCCCCCTTCACACACACACACACAATTACACTAATACCCCCCCCCCCATACACACACACACACACACACACACACACACACACACACACACACACACACAACACACACACACGCAATTACGGACATACCCCCATACTTGACCCCCCCTCACACACACACACTCACGACCACGACCACACACACAAATACAAATACACACATACTCCCAAGACCCCACACACACCTCACACACAAACAATTACACTCATGCACCCATTTTTGTTTTACACCCATGCCCCCCCCCCCCCCCCCCACACACACACACACACACACACACACACACACACACAAACAAACACACACACAAACACACACATACCCCTATGACCCCCCACCCCACCTAACCACACACAAACACAAATACACTTACCCCATTGCCCCCCCCCCCCCCCCCCCCCCCAGCCACACACACACACACCACCACCACCAACACATCAAACAGCTTGTTCCTAGGAATACGTGCTTCAATCTGTCAGATTCCAAAGTGTAATGATTCAAAATAATAGTTGGATATACCTGGAAACAACTCATACTAAAGGCATGGGGGGGGGGGGGGGGGGGGGGTGCAGAAAAGGCCATGATTGCTTCAACGGTCAACACTTCCCAATACATGCACACCTCTTGGTACCCCCCTCAAAATGACCGCCAAATATTTTGAGATGTTAAATAGTCAGTATTATACTATAATTAATTAAATAATATTTATGTTGCTTATATTTCCGTATGGTGCAAAAGCGTACCCCTAGTGTACATCCAGACTGTTGTAACACACTTACATACCATACTCATCCACACACACACACACATGCACCCATGACATATCCACCCCCCCCAAACACACACACGCTCACACACATATCATACCCACCCACACACACACGAAAAGCAAAAAGCAACCGCACCGGTAGATATGTGTTGTTATTTTACTATTTTACTGCCCCCTCATTATTATGGGATGGCATGTCTATGACACAGCCATGCATTTGTCTATTGCAAGGATTGTGATGTAGGTATAATATCAATTGGGGGGATAAGCATAGTACTAGGTGTGGGGACAAAATACGACATTAGATGCGATATATTAGTGTATGAGTGCATGGATTAAGTGTTACAACAAGTACATGTATTACATTTGAGGATCGTAATCACCTTGACATGCCCTGACCCATCAATACACAACTGCCTTGATAGATCTGCTTGGCAAGACCATTGGCAAAACAGTTATCAATACCTCCTGATTGCTTGCCATGTTGATATGCACTGCAGTTTGGCAGCACTGCCTATAGCGAGGCAAAGACGAGCGAGATCAAGGAGTTGTTGAAGGCCTATATGTAATGAAGACCACGTTGATGAATGGTCATCACGATGATATGGCCCCATGTGCCCAAGGCGGCAGTCCATAAGCAAGGCCCCTTCCATAAGCATGAAGCGTTTGCATCCACTTGTCTTGTAGACATATGGTCGAAGTGCTTCTTGCTCACGTGGTGCAAGTGGGGACCATACCTCCACTGCTTGGAAATGTGCTTGGAAATTGCATTTATTACGGTATTTAGATAGCCTGTTTCAGTGATACGTTTGGTCAAGTGGTACACCAAATTGCTTAAACAAAGTAGGGGTTTCGATGCCCCCTACAGTCACGTAGCTTTGCAGGTTGTCGTCAACCGCGATGGTAGCTTGTCCATTCTAGGTGGTAGACCGTTCCATGCCCGCGTACAACGGGGTCCCTTAATACCACGCCCCACCAGGTGTTATCATTATCATTACGGTATTCAGGTTTAGTTTGAAAATAACATGCAGCTTGCACCACATGGGTATGATCACCGGTATACAATGTTGTACTCATTTTTTGGCGGAGCCCCCTCCTAGGATATTGGGCGGGAGCCCCCTGATTCAACTTGTTGTCCGCATGTGCGTCCGACTGACTGACCAACAGTGTGCGCCGGTTCACATGATGTTTGACTAGAATTAGTAATTAGAATTATGTATATTTGGAATCAGTTCTTTAAGCCATAGGAGTTTACTCTTGAGTGCATGTCTTGTTATTCCTTGTTACTTACAAGGTATGGCATCAAACAGTATGAAATCAATCGCACTCCACAATGAGGATTAGCTCATCAATAGTATATTAGTATGTGACCAGCCTTTCTTGACCACCATGCATCTCTCCACATGTTATTATGTGTTTATTATTGTTCCACAATGGCAATGAATGTGTGAGTGTGCTGCATCGGGTGAAACAGATCAGCCAGTACGTGTACAACACATCAGTTAGTACTTGTACAACACATCAGCTAGTATGTGTACATCAATGTAGGCAGTACTTGTACAGGCCATAGTTGAGTTGTCATCTGACATGAAGGGGAAAGGGGCACGCTAGATGTAGAAGAACACTCTCTCTCTCTCTTAATCTGCACAAACGCATGCAAGACACACATGCAATGCAGTAGCCAGTTTTTTTCTCGTATTGTTGCATATTTTTCAGTCAACCCTGGGCTGATCACCGTCTTCCAACGCTAAGCCCCCCCGTGTGAGACTCACGGGAACTAGGGAGCATACTGCCACATACAAGTAGATTGCACAGTTTAAAGACTTGTCAATGTCAGGGGAATCACTGTAAAGGCTAGGAGGAGGCGCCATTAGGGTGTCTACGCCCTTCTGAAAGTGTCTACACCACTACGTCTACTTGAACTTTAACTTAGTTACATTGCTCAAGCCAGCAATTTGCGTGCTTACTGTCTTCAACAGTGAAAACAATCATACTATATCTACATCCTACGTACAGCCTGCATTCTGCACTGAGGATAGTGGGGTCGTGGTATTTGTTTTTTTTGTATATGTTACCATATCTCTATAGATGATGAGCACCAAGACGGCAGATGTAACATGTAATCACTCCTAGTCTTGTGCATCTTGCCATCCAAAGGGGCACATACTTACAAAATTGTAGGGTTTGCAACCATAGTTGTTATGTTAAGCTAGTACCAACAGCTTAAAGGCAGCTCCCCTAGCAGGCTATACAACCGAGTAAGCAAGAGTAGGGACCGGTATATCATATGTTGTTGGCCAAAGGCGAGTTTGATACCATACAAATTGCAGTATATATATAACATTGTATATAAATGGTACTTTGGCCAAGTCGTACTGCCGGCATCATATGATATCGGGTTGGAGTTCCCTAATACGAAAGCCACATGCATTCCAAGCCTAAGGCAGGAGATGCGCTTGTATTACTATTTCCAGCAGCTTCTTGGTAGTTCCTCCGGCTGGCTATAAATGCACCCACCTATAAATGAGCCTAGTGCACATTTTAGTTCAGATAATCAGCTTCCCAACACTGCTGAAATCTCCAGTCGTGGCTTAGTGGCTGGCTGAAGGAGCTACCTAAAATCGCCTATAGCTGCCTACAAAACGAATCCATTGTATCACAAACACAACACGGGGAGGGTATATATGTTGCATCTCGGAAAGACAGAAAACAAATCGCAAATGCTGATTTGGGAAAGTTCGTTGCATCTTAGAGGATATGGATCACAGATAGTCACAGATGCAGATGTAATCGTATCGGTCTGTTCAGTCTCAGGTATATGTTTTTTAACTTGTTACGGCTCAAGAAGCAGATTTCGAAACAATATGGAAGTAGTCCCTATCTTTCCACTATTAATTTATTAAAGTGCAACACCGAAGTAGTGTACTTTGAGCTACTAGGTATGATTCATATTGTAACTATACCAAACCAGGATACTATTTCTTGCCTAATTGGTCAGCGCTTAAAGCGCACAAACGTTAAATTGGTCAGCGCTTTTTAGTGCAAAAAGCGCAAAAATTGCACGCTGCGCCCACATGGGGTTTGAAAAAACTGCGCGAAACGCTCAGAGGGGCTCAAAAAAGCCGCGCGGCACCTCGCGGCCGCGCGCACTTAGTAGTACCCTGTACCAAACTAGTATACTATACGCTACTATGCATGATCCCTATTGTAACAATACCGAATTGGCCCCCTCTCGCCCCCAGCAACTGGTTAAGGATATGACGGAGGACATGATATCGAGTACTACTATAAAAATAATGATAATACTTGCTAGGGGTATTAAGAGAGCCCCGTCTTACAGCGGTAGGGAACGTGCTGCTACTATATCTTGACAAAGCTAACATGGCGGTTGTCATCGACCAAGAACACTAAAGCCCACCCGTAGGGAATCTAACCCCGCACCTTCTTGTTCCTAACGAGCTCTACCTTTGAGCCATTCGTCGAAAGGAGATAAGTATGAATATATAATATCTATATATATTTAGACATACAGGGATATTGCTATTGACCGGCCCTGACCGGCATATTCTTTGCGGTGTCACCACCCGCACACGGCGGACCGCATGCCTACATGGAGTTCACGGGGGGAAATTACGTAATGCCCCAAAAACGAACCGAATTAACCGAGTTAACCCTCCATGGCCATGATCGCGTATCGCTTCAATTTTCGTAGCAGTTCTTCAACCACAATTTTTCATTTTTTGCAGCACAATTTTCAAACTCGTGCCCTTTCCTTCTCTTTCTTTCTTTCTTTCTTCCTTCCACATAATGCTTTAAATGAAATTCAAGTAGTTTCAATTCTTCGTCGACTTTCTTTGCTCCAATCGAAATTGAGCACGCATGGCGCTCTGGCTCTTTGTGTACAATTTGTTGCTCCTTTAGGCCTCCATGGCGCACCAGCAGCCAATTCCAGAAGGCAGAAGAGCTGGAAACAATGCTGCCACTCAGCGAAGAAGGCGAGCCCTTCACAACGATGAGCACAAGAGCGATGCAAACCAGCGACAACGTTTAGTTCGAGCTGTTATGCCTGAAAATGAGCACCTGGCCGCTAACCCGACCAGGCGCGAGGCCTATGCTGAAGCCAATACTGCAGGGCAAGCTTCGCAGGCAGGAGCTCGTGCTGCTAATGCTGCAAGGCAGGCTGCGCAGGCAGAAGCTCGTGCTGCTAATGCTGCAAGGCACCCCTCTCTTGCCACTTTCATGGTGATTCCGCTGCGACCTCTTACCCTTGCACCGATGTAATGGGAGAACTCCCGTCGCAGGTTTGTTTGCCAGATACTAGCGTACCGGAGCTCCGGGTCAGAACCCTACTGAGCCGGAGCGAGGGACTCTACCGGCGGAGTAAGTCACTGATGACGTCGCGGAGCGGAGTATTGTCCTGGAAATGGAGCGGAGCCATACCCGAACAAGGTTCGGTGAGCCTCGGAGTTGGTTATGCATTAAGCATACCGTTAGACCTAGGCAGTACTTCCTCGTAGTACTGCCCAGTCTGTTGTGCTGACTCATCTAAGCTATATAGAGTGGTGCGAGCCTCCAGGAAGATACTCCATATGTATCCAACTGAGTTCTCGCATCCAACATCCCAACCTAACCCTATAGCTTATTAGCTATATATGTTTGTGCCCTTTGCGATAGGATAACTAGATAAGTTCTCATTCGCCTAACAACCGATCATCGCATCTCATTAGTGTGTTTCCCTTGCATCGAGAACCATGTCCCATAAGATGCTACAGCCAGTTCGCTTTATAGGAGGAGGACGGATGGGCGGTTTTCCGGTCAACGGCTTGCTTTAATAAGTCAAGAAAGCAATTATTTGCACGCCCAACTAATTATATGTGCGCGGAGATCCGTTAAATTGCTGCAGAAAAGTGGCTGACCCCGCGCGCAAGTCTAATGTTTTCAGAGGGGCAGGTCTTTCCAACCTGTTCTTTGCCACTTTCGTTTTCCACTTGCAACAGCTTGAGTGGCACGGAATAGAATGTAAATGACGCAGGGGGAATGGCAGGGGGGGCATTTGGAGGGGGGCATGTGAATGTGGGTGGGTGTGGAGAGAATCAAAGTTGAGGGAGGGTGGAGATGGCTGGGTGGTGTGGTGTGCAAGGGGAAGAAAAACAGTGTGTGGGGATATTTAGGGGATATTTAGGGGGAAGTATGGTATCATGTAGGTCATGTAGGTAGGCAGGGGGGGGGGGGGGGGGGGGGGGGGGGGGCATACAAGGGCGTTATCCGTTATGTAACCCAGACCAGGGTCAATGACCTGGGTCGGAGGGAGGTGGCCAACGGCCACACGGGCTACCGTACTAGTACATGTATAATCATATACTTTGGCTGGCACACATAAGTGTGATAGCCAAATATTGTGCTTGTCGATGAGAAAGCTATTGCCACAGCAATTGTTTACAATTAAAGTGGCAACAATGGTCTTTCAATGACAAGGCAATACAATTTTAAATGTAATCAAGTACGCCACCATCAACAAAATAATTAAATTAAAACCAACGAATTTATATATATATACATATATGTATATATGTGTCTTTTGGTAATATATATATATATATATGTATATATGTGTCTTTTGATAATATAATATATATATATATATATGTATATATGTGTCTTTTGATAATATATATATATATATATGTATATATGTGTCTTTTGATAATATATATATATATGTATATATGTACCATAATATATATATATATATATATGTATATATGTGTCTTTTGATAATATATATATATATATATATATATATATGTATATATGTGTCTTTTGATAATATATATATATATATATATATATATATATGTATATATGTGTCTTTTGATAATATATATATATATATATATATATGTATATATGTGTCTTTTGATAACATGTATATATATATATATATGTATATATGTGTCTTTTGATAACATATATATATATATATGTATATATGTGTCTTTTGATAACATATATATATATATGTATATATATATATATATATATATATATGTATGTATGTGTCTTTTGATAATATATATATATATATATGTATATATGTGTCTTTTGATAACATATATATATATATGTATATATGTGTCTTTTGATAATATGTATATATATATATATATATATATATGTATATATGTGTCTTTTGATAATATATATATATATATATATATATATATATATATGTATATATGTGTCTTTTGATAATATATACATATATATATATGTATATATGTGTCTTTTGATAATATATATATATATGTATATATGTGTCTTTTGATAATATATATATATGTATATATATATATGTATATATGTGTCTTTTGATAATATATATGTATATATATGTATATATGTGTCTTTTGATAATATATATATATATATATATACATGTATATATGTGTCTTTTGATAATATATATATATATATATATATGTATATATGTGTCTTTTGATAATATATATATATATATATATATATATATATATATGTATATATGTGTCTTTTTGATAATATATATATATATATATATATATATATATATGCATATATGTGTCTTTTGAATAATATATATATATATATATATATATATATATATATGTATATATGTGTCTTTTGATAATATATATATATATATGTATATATGGTCTTTTGATAATATATATATATATATATATGTATATATGTGTCTTTTGATAATATATATATATATATATATGTATATATGTGTCTTTTGATAATATATATATATATGTATATATGTGTCTTTTGATAATATATATATATATATATGTATATATGTGTCTTTTGATAACATACATATATATATAAAATTATAACCAACGAATCTTATATATATATATATATATATATATATATGTATATATGTGTCTTTTGATAACATACATATATATATATAAATTATAACCAACGAATCTTTTATATATATATATATATATATATATATATGTATATATGTGTCTTTTGATAACATACATATATATATATAAATTATAACCAACGAATCTTATATATATATATATATATATATATATATATGTATATATGTGTCTTTTGATAACATACATATATATATATAAATTATAACCAACGAATCTTATATATATATATATATATATATATATATATATATATATATATATATATATGTATATATGTGTCTTTTGATAACATACATATATATATATAAATTATAACCAACGAATCTTATATATATATATATATATATATGTATATATGTGTCTTTGATAACATACACTGTTTTAACAATATATCATGTTGCGATAATAATGTCTTAAATCTTGATGTTCCTGACAAAGCCGGCCAGTAGATAAACTTCAAGGCAGGAACCATGTAACCAAGTGTATACATCTGATATCCTGTCAATCATGAAATGTAGACATATAGGGTAGGAACGGGTAATATAGTGATATTATGCTATGACTTGGCATTGTTTTGCCGCCATTTTTGGTATGTAACAAATTATTGTTTGCTTGCTTGCTTATCATATTGGGGATTAATGCATACATATTTTAAAACCTGCTAGTAGGCAGTATGTGTCGCTATCCAGTACAATTACATTTTAATGGTGATGAGTTACGTAACTTCTTCCAATTGTACGGGCAATATTAAACTCAATGGTAGTGATGCTCATACGACCCCCTTGACTCTGCCAAGCCACAGGCACATTAGGAGTCCAATAGGGCACCGATATAAATTGTAATTACTTGCAGTTGCAAAGGTGGTGGGAATATTTGAGGTAATGGTAGTGGCACCAAGATAGATTTGTCCATTTCATCTCACACACATATTTTGAGGGTCAGTTGCATCCCCTAGTCCCAAAGACAGATATTGGAGGGTCAATTGCATCTCAGTTGCATATCCTGAAACTGGGTGCGGATCGAGATTCAGATCTTTTAGTCCCCCTGAACAACCTTGGCAGTGGCTACTGCTTTCTTTTGGGATACAGTCAGAAGCTTCTAGGCAGCTCCCTCATGAACAACCCTAGAAGTGGCCGCTGCTTATCGTTATGGCTAAGTACCTACAGCAGCTCGTAGGCAGCTCCCTAAACAACCCTGGTAGTGGCCACTGCATTTCTTATGGGATACAGGAAGCAGCTTCTAGGCAGCTCCCTAAACAACCCTGGTAGTGGCCACTGCATTTCTTATGGGATACAGGAAGCAGCTTCTAGGCAGCTTCCTGAACAACCCTGGTAGTGGCCACTGCATTTCTAATGGGATACAGGCAGCAGCTTCTAGGCAGCTTCCTGAAAAACCCTGGCAGTGGCCACTGCTTTTATTTTCAACTAGCAACAGCAGCTCCTAGGCAGCTCCCTGAACAACCCTAGCAGCACTGCAGTGGCCACTGATTTTCTTGTCGGATACAAGCAGCAGCTTATAGGCATCTCCCTGTACAACCCTGGTAGTGACCACTGCTTTTCTTTTCACCTATGAGCAGCAGCTTCTAGGCAGCTCCATGAACAACCATCATAGTGGCAACTGCTTTTCTTTTCGGCTACCAGCAGCAGCATGTAGGCAGCTCCCTGATCAACCCTGGTAGTGGCCACTGCTTTCCATCATTTTAAAAAACAATAAATACAAATACAAATACAGACAAATACACAAAATAAAATAAAAATGGCTCACCAGGGAGGGCACGCCTATAGATGTTCCACTTCCTGAATGTTTTCCAGATTGGCATTACGTCGAACATGAGGCTGACACTAGGGAAGAAGAGGCACAAACCAGCATATGCAGATTCCAATGAGTGGAAAGTACCCGAAGTTCCTAGCGATGATAGCGCTAAGGTAGGCAGCGAAGTTGCAGAGGGGTCCGGGCATGGCCTGGGGGGCGGGGGAGTGGGATGGGATGTTTGGGGATTGCTGGGTGGGATGTGGGGTGGAGGTGGGTGGAGGTTGGGGGATGGGGGGGGTGAGATATGATGTGTGCATCATGGTTGGGGTAGTGTCAGCTAGATTCGTGTCAAGTAATGTTGGTTAATGCAAATAAAAACAGATGCAGATTCCAATGAGTGAGAAGTATCCGAAGTTCCAAGCGCTGATAGCGCCAAGGTAGCATAGGCAGTAAAGTTGAAAAGGGGTCCGGGCATGGCCTGGGGGGTGGGGGGGATATTGAGGGGACGTTTGTGGCTGGTGGTGGGGGAGTGGAGTGCGGGATGTCGGGTGTGGGGTGGTGGGTGTTTGTTGAGTGGTTGGGAGGCATGGCCCGAGGGGATGGGTGGGACGATATCTGATGGGTGGGTGAGACAGGTTTGGGCTGCCAGGTAGCTGTGTGTTAGTGTCAGTAAAGTAATGTTGGTGAATGCAAATACAAGCAGATGTAAGTTTTGAAGAGAGGGAGAAAAACAAAGTTCCAAGCGATGATAGCGCCAAGGTAGGCAGCAAAGTTGAAGAGGGGGCCGGGCATGGCCTAGGTGGGTGGGTGGGTGGGTGGGGGATTGGGATGTTTGGGGATTGGTGCTAGGCTGCGAATTTGAAGAGGGGTCTGGGCATGGCCTGAGGTGTGTGTGTGTGTGAGGGTGTGTGGCCAGGTGGGCTGTTTGGGGATTGGTGTGGAGGGGGGAATGTGTGTGTGTGTGTGTGTGTGTGTGTGTGTGGGGGGGGGGGGGGGGGGCTGGGTGGTGGTGTGATGGGAGAAAAGTATCCAAAGTTCCAATCGATGATTGGTGAGTGTGTGGGTGGGTCAGGTGTGTGTGTGGGGGGGAGATGTGTGTGTGTGTGTGTGTGGGGGGGGGGGGGGGGGGGGGGGGGGGGGGTCACTCTACAGTCCTGGTGCACCACATCTCCAAAAGCAGGGGCAGGTCAACCTTTGGATGTGTTTGTGCATTGGGGTGGGGTGGGTGGGTGGGGGTGGGGGGATGAGTGTGGGAGGGAGGGTGTGGGTATACCACAATCCTGGTCCACCACATCTCCAAGGAGCAGAGGCAGGACAACCTGTTGATGAGTGTGTGTGTGTGTGTGGATGTGTGGGTCGGGGGGGGGGGGGGGGGGGGGGGGGGGAACAATGTGTATGTGTGTGTGTGTGTGTGCGTGTATGTGTGTGTGGACCATGCATGCATGAGTGGCCATCCACACACACGGTGTCACTCTAACGCCCTGGTCCACCACATCTCCAAGGAGCAGAGGCAGGACTACCTGTTGGTGGTGGTGGGTGGGGGTGGGGGTGTTAGCATGTGTGTGTGGGTCTGGTCATGGTGGGCCTGGCCGTATAAGTGTGGCTGTGAGGGTGTGTACGTATGTATGTATGTGTGTGTGTGTGGATAAGTGCAACCAGGGCATCCACACAGGGGGTCACTCTATAGTCCTGGTCCAACGATTGATGCATGTGTTTTCAAAAGGGGAGGTGTGTTTGTGTGTTTGTGTTTGTGTGTGTGTGTGTGTGTGTATGTGTGTGTGTGTGTGTGTGTGTGTGTGTGTGTGGGGGGGGGGGGGGGTACAATGTGTGTGGGTCTTGTCGTGCGTGGTGTGTGTGTATGTATGTGTGGGGGGGTATCCCTACACATGCATGGAAGCTTCTAGATATGGAATCCAAGGACCCTTCCGGTCTAAACAAATCAGATTCAGAGCATACGCAGTCAATCCAGGGCATGCGCACTGTTGCTCCGAAACCAATTGTGACGCGGGGATTAGCGTCTTAATGGTAATACAAAGGAACAAGGTGAAGAGAGTATGCTCCTCTATGTTGTCTGGCGTTAGGGGGATAAGACGCGCCTCTTATCCCCCGTTACCTCACCTTGGAGACGTGGTTCAGGTTCAGGTCTCTGTGTCACCTCAAGGACCGCATAAGCATATGATAGGGGACTGGGTGACTGAGCGAGTGACTGTTGGATGTGCGTGAGGGGGTGGGGTGGGTGGAGTGCATGCATACATATTAAATATTATTGGGTCTCCAAGCTTCGCGAGTTTCTTTTTCACACACACACCCACCCCCTTAACCTGACCCCCCCACACACCCCACCCCACCCCACACACCCCACCCACCCCCACCCTCTTAACCTGACCCCCCCCACACACACCACCCACTCCCACCCCCATCCCCCTCACACACACACACCCTCACACACACACACACCCCTCACCCCCCCACTTGTCGTTTTACACGTGATTCACTTATGGGTGGGTGTCTTCAAGTTACGTGCAGGCAGTGCCTAGCACGTAACTTTGGGTCTCCAAGCTTTGCGAGTATCTTTTTTGTTTTATCATGTGTATGTTACAGTCCAAGGGTAGGACAACTAAGCTAAAGGGACTTGCCCAACGATGACATGAGGGGGATTCAATGAAATTGCACTGATGAACTGAACCCCAAATAATCGTTTGACAGACGGGGCCTTGGGTTACCAACCAATATCTGCAGACACACGTTCAGATTTAAATTCAAATTCAAATTACATTTCAAGAAAATTCAAATAAATGAATAAAAATTATTAGGAAGGTAGTGACCCATTTAAGAAAAAAACTCAACAAACGCGGGGGCTTGCGTCCAATTGCGCTTCACAACCAATATCTGCAGACACGCGTTCAGGTTCAAAATCAAATTGTAATTACATTTCAAGTAAATTCAAATAAATCAATAAAAAATGTATGGATAGTAGGGACTTCAAATTGCATTTCAAGTAAATTCAAATAAATAAAAAAAATGATCAGGAAGGTAGTGACCCATTAAAGAAAACAACTACAATAAAGAGGCTTGCGTCCAATTGCGCTTCTCAACCAACCTCTACAGACAGGCGTTCAAATTAAAATTAAAAGTAAAATTACATGTCAAGTAAATTCAAATAAACAAATAAATGGATAGTAATGTAGGGTCCCATTAAAGAAAACAACTCAATAAACACGGGGGCTGGCGGCCAATTGCGCTTGTCAATCAACCTCTACAGAAACTAATTTGAATTAGTGAATAAATGTTGAGATCGACCTCCCCCCCTTTGAAATACCCCCACATCTCAACCCCTAGGTACTGTTTACAACTTTGTTCAATGGTTCCGGGGTGTATGACCAAATTGGAGACGATTAACAGCGTGTGCCTCCCCACAGACGTTTTGATGGCCCCCCGTCCTGTATTATAATTTAAAATCATAGTTACTAATTCATTTATAATTTTCTTGTAATATTGTATTTTCACTGGCTCACTTGGGGATCTGTTGATGATGTAAATACATATTATAATTTAATATTCAAATTTACTCATTAATATATCATTTATTTGAATTATTATATTTTCACCGGCTAACCTGGGGAGTATCTATTGATGATGAGGTTATTAGTTTACTGCATGGTGTACATCATCATGCAGATGTGCAGAGCTTTTATTTTTTCTTATTGGGCGACTTCTAGGCAGCTCCCTGAGCCAGCCACTGTGATTCGCCCAAATATTTCTGTAGTTCTTGGCAGCTGATTGCGTATGCTTCAAGGTGCACTAGGTCGCATTTGGTTCCCCTCAATAGCCAGTCAGGGGATCTGCCCAGAAGCTGTTTCTCGTTTAGGGCTACTGTTGATGGTTGCTGGAAATACAAGTCAAGCACTGGCTCACCTGGGGAGCATCCGTTGATGATGACGCTATGGCGATGGTTGGTGTGCATCACACTAAGGAGCAGGGCTTTTCTTTTCGACCTTAATTAGGCAGCTTCTAAGCAGCTCCCTGACCCAGCCAATGAGCTTCACTCAAATATGTCAGCAGTTCTGGGAAGCTGATCGAGTCTGATTGAGACTACTAGGTATTATGCACGTACTTGCCACAATAGCCAGTCAGGGGAGCTGCCAAGAAGCTGTTGCTCGTTGCTGAAAATAAAAGTCATGCACTGGCTCACCTGGGGAGCAACCATTGATAATGACGCTATGGCACTGCTTGGTGTGCATCACACTGAGGAGCAGGGCTTTTCTGTTTGACAATATTTAGGCAGCTTCTAGGCAGCTCCCTAACCCAGCCAATGAGCTTCACTCAAATATGTCAGCGGTTTTGGGAAGCTGACTGAGTCTGATTGAGACTAGGTATTATGCACCTACTTGCTTCAATAGCCAGTCAGGGGAGCTGTCAAGAAGCTGTTGCTCGTTGCTGAAAATACAAGTCAAGCACTGGCTCACCTGGGGAGCAACCATTGATGATGACGCTATGGCACTGCTTGGTGTGCATCACACTGAGGAGGTTGACACAGGCCTTAAACATGCCGTATGTTTTCCTTTCGGCTACAAGTAACAGCTTCTGGGCAGCTACCATTTTTCCACCATGTCTATCAATCACAGCTCACCTGAGGAACATCCGTCGATGATTTAAATGTATACCCGGTATTATTATTGTAAATTCATTAGTTACTAATTCATATATAATTTCCTTGTAATTGTTGATTTTTTACTGCCTCACCTGAAGAGCATCCGTTGATGCTGATATTAGGGTACTGCATCAGCTGAGGAGGTTGACACAGGCCTTAGGTAGGCGGTAAAGCTACCAGATGGAATCCTTCTGCATACCCAAACGCAGATCACACCTCCTTGCCGGCATCCTTTGGAATGGAATGGGCCTTGTTTATCTCCCCCTGTAGCAAGTTCACAGTTTGCAGGTTTACAGGTGTGTTGGTGGTGGGTGTAGGTAGGTGGGTAGGTGAGTATTTTATTACCAGTTAGCATGTATACAGTTTGTAGGTCAGTGGGAGAGTGGGTGGGTGGATGGGTAGGTGGGTGGGATGGTGATAGGTAGGTGTATTTGTGGGTGGGCTTAGGTGTGTGTAGGTGTGAGTAGGTGAGTATGTTATTACCAGTTAGCATGCTCAGAGGTTGCAGATTTGCAGGTGAGTGTGTGGGTGTGTGGGTGTGTGTAGGTAGGTGTGTGTAGGTGTGAGTAGGTGAGTATGTTATTACCAGTTAGCATGTTCAGAAGTTGCAGATTTGCATGTGAGTGTGTGGGTGGGTGGGTGGGTGGGTGTAGGTAGGTGGGTGTAGGTGTGAGTAGGTGAGTATGTTATTACCGATAGACTGGTTGTGTACACGGACAACAGGACTCTTCCATTCATTATTGGTTGTCAGCTCACCTCCATCTGCTGCCATGTGATGTTAGGGTTGACGAAGAACATCTGCCTTCCATTGCTGCACTTGGCAACAAAGTTGGGACCTGAGGCGAAGGAAGATGGGAAATTGTTAATTGGGTGGGGGTGGGGGTGGGGGTGGGGTTAAAATAAATAAAAACCCCGGGCAGTGGGCAATAAGTTGACATTATTGAGAAGAGAAATCAACAGGAAAAGGATTTTTTGGCGGTTGAAACTTGAAAATTGTAACGCCTTGCCACAGGCGTGTGGTTAAAGGAACCTGCATGTTTGATGCTTGGGGAAGGTTACTGTGGGGTTTGATTTCGCAGACTACCGCACCACGACATGCAAGTTCTTGAAGATAATCCTAGGTAGGTCGTCAATCACAAACCTAGCCCCCGAACCCCCCGACATGTCAAAGATACCTGGAACTACTGTAGCAACCAAGCTAGTGGATAGTGGTGGATAGCTAGTGGATAGTACTGGTTCATGGTGGTTGTGGTGGATAGCTAGTGGATAGTACTGGTTCATGGTGGTTGTGGTGGATAGCTAGTGGATAGTACTGGTTGATGGTGGTTGTGGTGGATAGCTAGTGGATAGTACTGGTTGATGGTGGTTGTGGTGGATAGCTAGTGGATAGTACTGGTTAATGGTGGTTGTGGTGGATGGTGCTGGAAGCACCAGTGTGAGGGTATGAGGCCAGTGAATGGCACAGTTTCTTTGGGGGCTACGCATAGCAGCTTCTAGGCGGCTCTCTTATCCGTCCTTAAGTAAAACCTAATGCTAGCTAGTGCGCCTGAAAGCTGACATGACAGCGATTACAATGCAGCTGAAAGCTTTGGTATTAACCCAGTGCCTGGCTAATGGAGCTGGCTGGAAGCTTCCATGTGCATCCCAACAAATAAACAGAGATGAATGGCTGTTGACACTGTTGAGGTGTGATCCATGCCATTGTGTTTTTAACTTTCAGTGTGAGACTTTGATGTGTCTAGTATTGGTCAATGAGTTAGAATCAGTTAGTGAGTTTCGAATCTATCTAGAATCGGTGAATAGGAACCCGGGATTCCGTAGTTATCGCTTGGGGAAAACTACTGCTTATGTTTAGAGCTGAATTGCTGTGGAAAATAACCTTACACAAATATGTGTAAGTTCAGAACTCGGGCTGCTCAAGCCTGATTGCAGGCAGAGCGCGATGCTCGTGGGGTTTGTTTGGAGGAGCATTTCTGACTAGATTAGCCAGACCCATGCGTACTCAGTGGTTCGAAATTTGAAGGATGGGAGTTCGATTCCCCCCACTGACACAGGGGAAAGTACCCCTGCATCACAGTCACCTCACCAAACAAACCCAGCACTGGGCACAGACACCCCATATATGAGAGAATAAATATCAATGCAAATTCAGTATGTCTTGACAGTGGGAAACAACTGTGTCATATACATTGGATCCATAACCTTAATGGTTTATGAGATACAGCACAACCAAATGCAACCGAATGACCTTCAAAAACCCGTACAATTTTGAAACCAAAACCAAATCCAGAACCATACGCACGCGCAAATGACAAAACCCTGGCTGTGGTCCATTGTTTATTTTGGGGGGCGCTCATGGCAGCTTCCCGCCAGCTTCATTAGCCAGCCACAAATAGGGTAAGCTCGCTAGCCCTAAGCTTTCAGCTGCATTTGAATGCCTGTTCTATGCCCTAAGCATTCAGGCGCACTAACTGGCATCAGGTTTGGCACCAGGAACTGGAATGGGAGCTGCATAGAAGCTGCTGCACACATCTCCCAAAAAATAAGCAGTGTTGTTATGCCTATAACAATCGCTACCTCGGACCTTGTTTTGGCCCAAACTACTGCTACCCTGACACGCCCTGACACCCGAACCCCCAACCTACCCAATCCAAATCACAACATGTATCCCACCCTTGGAAATACCAAATCCTGAAATCTACCAGAAGACCCCATTTCTGAAATAAATAAAAACTTTGCCAGTCAGACCTTACGCAGTAATGTATGTGTGTGTGTGTGTGTGTGTGGTGTGTGTGTGTGTGTGTGTGTGTGTGTGTGTGTGTGGTGTGTGTGTGCGTGTGTGTGTACATGTGTGAGAGGGGGCGGGGGGGGGGGGGGGGGGTTCTCCTCAGTTGCTTTTGTTTCCTAGACAGCCTCCTTTATTATATTATCAGCAGCCTCCCTCTCCCCCCCCCCCCCCCCCCCCCAAACCAGAGGTAGGAGAAGCTTTTCACTTATATAGTTGAAGACATTCCTGAAAGTGATAAATATATTCATAAGTGAATCTGGGACCTAGTATTGTACTCGATAAGCAGTACCGCGGCTGGGTATTTGCTCCCCCAGACGTACTCCTTTCATACTTAATTGCCCAGTAGCGATAGTCACACCTCACATTGGCCCACCGTGTAAATATCTGTATTTCTCCCTACGACTACTACCATATATTATAGTGGTTTTCATGTATGATATCACAAGGCCCGAGGATAGCTGTGTAGCTGTGTAGCTGTGTTGCTATGTAGCTGTTTCCCCCTACGACTGCTAGCATCTATCATAGTGGTTTTCATGTCTGATATCACATAGGCCCGAGGACAGCTGTGTAGCTGTGTAGCTGTGTAGCTATGTAGCTGAGTAGCTGTGTAGCTATGTAGCTGTTTCCCCCTCACCTGCTAGCATCTATCATAGTGGTTTTCATGTATGATATCACAAGGCCCGAGGACAGCTTTGTAGCTGTGTAGCTGTGTAGCTGTGTTGCTATGTAGCTGTTTCCCCCTACGACTGCTAGGATCTATCATAGTGGTTTTCATGTATGATATCACAAGGCCCGAGGACAGCTTTGTAGCTGTGTAGCTGTGAAGCGGTGTAGCTATGTAGCTGTTTCCCCCTACGAATGCTAGGATCTATCATAGTGGTTTTCATGTATGATATCACAAGGCCCGAGGACAGCTGTGTAGCTGTGTAGCTGTGTTGCTGTGTAGCTGTTTCCCCCTACGACTGCTAGGATCTATCTTAGTGGTTTTCATGTATGATATCACAAGGCCCGAGGACAGCTGTGTAGCTGTGTAGCTGTGTTGCTATGTAGCTGTTTCCCCCTACGAATGCTAGCATCTATCATAGTGGTTTTCATGTATGATATCATAAGGCCCGAGGACAGCTGTGGAGCTGTGTTGCATTGTTGCTATGTAGCTGTTTCCCCCTACGACTGCTAGCATCTATCATAGTGGTTTTCATGTATGATATCACAAGGCACGAGGACAGCTGTGTAGCTGTGTAGCTGTGTTGCAATGTAGCTATTTAGCCCACAACTGCTAGCATCTGTTAGAGTGGTTTTCATGTATGTCAGAAGGCCCAAGGACAGCTGTGTAGCTGTGTAGCTGCGAAGCTATGTAGCTATTTCTTCCTAGGAATGCAGCCATATATTATAGTGGTTTTCATGTATGATATCACAAGGCCCGAGGACAGCTGTGGAGCTGTGTAGCTGTGTTGCTATGTAGCTGTTTCCCCCTACGACTGCTAGCATCTATCATAGTGGTTTCCATGTATGATATCACAAGGCTCGAGGACAGCTTGTGTGGCTGTGTAGCTGTGTTGCTATGTAGCTATTTCCCCCCACAACTGCTAGCATCTATTAGAGTGGTTTTCATGTATGTCACAAGGCCCAAGGACAGCTGTGTAGCTGTGTAGCTGCGAAGCTATGTAGCTATTTCTTCCTAGGAATGCAGCCATACATTATAGTGGTTTTCATTTATGATGTCACGAGGCCAAAGGACAGCTGTGTAGCTGTGTGGCTGTGTAGCTGTGTAGCCGTGTGGCGGTGTAGCTGTGTAGCTGTGTAGCTATTTCTTCCTACAACTGCTACCATGTATTATAGCGGTTTCCATGTATGATGTCACGAGGCCCGAGGACACCTGTGCAGCTGTGGAGCTGTGGAGCTATTTCTCCCTACAACTGCTACCTTCTGTTACACCAGTTTTCATGTATGATATCACGAGGCATGAGGGCAGCTGTGTAGCTGTGTAGCTGTGTAGCTGTGTAGCTGTGTAGCTGTGTAGCTTCTATTTCTCCCTGTGGCTGCTACCATTGTTTAAATATCAACTCTTACACACTATCATTGCTGTAGAACCCGTCCTTGAAAATCATTACATACCTGAAAGCAACCAGTAGACTCCCTTTCTGAAACAGAAACAAAGCTCTGCATGTCAGCTCTTACACACTATCATCGATGTGGTCTGCATGAGGAGGTAATGTCTCAACACACACCTCGGAATTTCCATCTGGGATTCTGAAGCAACACCAGCGTTGTGGATGATGCCACAGAGAGGCAAGGCATGAAATCAAATTCAATGCAATTCAATTAAATAAAATTCAATTCCATTGAATTGAATTAAAATAACTCAAACTCAATTTAATTTCATTCACATGACTTAAAATCAATAATGTTCATAAATCTGATAATTTATTCTGAGACTCGCCTCCAGGCGCCCTTGATGGCCATGATGATGCCAGAGGCGCAGGTTCAGATGCAAACTGGGATTAACCTTTGTAAAAATGTAGATGACTACTGGAGGGTGAGTCATGACATGAAGTGCTACAGCTGTGAACAATTATATGAATTCTCCATGCATCATGGTGAACTTACTTTGCATGGTGAAGGCAGGGATGTACTTTCCATGGTGTACTTTCCATGGTGTTCCATGCCCCATGCATCATGGTGCAATTATCATGATGCCAGGGATATGGCCCCAAACCATTCCCCAGTATCAGTCTTAAACAATTAAAACATTACATAACTTTACAAAGCATGACAATGCAATGTAACTTTAGGCAGGCCAGTGTTTACCCAATACATGCCTACTCCCCAACTTACTGGGGGGTCTTCCAAACATCCTTACAGAATCAACTGAGTGTACATGGATTATGCACCTCACCTGGGCTGCAGCCTGGACCACTGACTTCCTGTTCGACCCATCGATCTGGAGCACCTCAACGCGACCGGCCCTGCTGGACTCGCTCTCTACACAGGACTTCACCGCTTGCTGTCATCGGGGCAGGTCACTAGAGCCCGTAAGGACGTGGCAGCATGGATGATCACCGAGAAGCTTGGTTCAAACGCCATGACCACCGGTGACTGGAACGCGATGCACGTTGGCAAACGTGATGCGCAAGGACATCAAAGGAAGTAGGGATAAATTGCCACTAGGCTTTCAGAGGTGGAAGCAGTTCCTGATCACAAGCTCAGTCTGGATCTACATATCGAAGCGTGTGTTGCTTTATCTGACAACTTCCCAGAGGCATTGGTAATTCTCGCTAGAGTTCGATCAATTTCGGTTGAGATCAGGGGGTTGTACCACCCCCCAGATACAATTTCGGACCTCGACTCGGACGCTAAGAAATTAATTAAACCTTCGCACCGGCTGGCACCGGTGTAAATTAATTTGCCTTACAAAATCCATTGCACCTCTAACGACTCTACAGTATCAGGCTCGCTGCTAATGGAATGCATTGCGTTGGCTTCTCCGATTTTGGCAGGCCTGAAGCGGGCCAGTTGGGGTTACGCGACAGAAAGCTGGCTAGAAGTATGCGACGTGATCAAGTTGACCCTTTTCTTATGATGCGCAAGGAATGTGTATTGATGGTAAATTAAATGTCAGTCTGGTATGGATTTTAGGTTTACCGGGCTAGGTTGTAGTACTAGCCTAGTGCTGACTGTTCTGTACAATTAGAGGCTTGACAAAGTTGTCACAAACCAGAGTAACTTATGGCATCCATGTGCAAAATGCATGTTTTGTAAGCCCCCCCTGCATGGCTGTATTGAACACACACTCTACACACACGTATACACACTCCTTGCACACACCACCATGACTGGGCCAATACACAGGATAAATCCCGCTACAGGCTTAACTAACCACTCCAAATACACACACCAATGCTTAACCGATCAACCTTAAAAATACAAGCCGCCTCCATGGCTGGACCCATACACACAATGCACACTACACATTTCCACACACCAATACACACACCAAATGCTGGTCTGATTTCTTTGCCAACATGCTGCAGGTATATGATGCGGCTGGCTATATCGGGGTAGTTCCTGCGTTGTGGTACACCCGTTGCACGTTTACTATGGCGTTCTTGCATGCAGCCAATACCAGCATCTAGGTTGGCATAACTTGGTTTGGATTCGTCGTCGATGAGGAGGAGGTCAGGCCTGTATGTATCCACATGTCGTTTGGGGAAGATCAGGGGAGTTGAGGGGGTTTGGGGGTCTGGTTGGGATGTCGGATGTTGCCTCACATGTGCACATGAGGCACGTGACTGCATCCAGGAACATAGGGATGGCCCCTAGAGCTCCCTTGGCTACTGCCTTATGGATGAGTTGAATCGCCTTAATATGTCTATTAATATGCATCCCTTTATTGAATACCGTACGGGTTGGCTGCACCCAGCAAGGATATGACCTGCTCCATCCCGTGCTTCGCGACAAAGAGGACAGTTATCATCAGAGGGGGAGCTAGTGTTGGTACCATGTAGGCGTTTGTATGTACGCCAAGAGAGAATGGTGAAGTAGTTTTTTTACATAATGCATACGCTCGCTAGAGTCGTATGTCATGATTCATACAATAAGTACTAACTAAAAAAGGGACCTGGTTGCAGCCCTTGCTTGGACCATACATGATTTTTGGTACATGATCTGACAGATAAAAGAATGGTAAATGAAGAATGATGTAATGTGATTTCCATGGAAGATGTAGGCACCTGCCACTTCAAGGCAGATAACAAAGTAATGATGATGTCTGGTGGGGCGTGGTATGAAGGGAGCCTCGACGGTAGGGAACGGGCTGCTACTTGACCTAGACAAAAGCTACCATGGCGGTTGACAGCGACCGCGAACACTAAAGTGCACCCGTAGGGATTTGTACCCAACACTCTCTTCGTTCAACGAGCTCCACCATTTGAGACATAGAAACGGGAATAAAGCAGATAATAAATGAAGGGCAATAGGCTTACACTTTCAACTACATAAATTAAAATTGAAAGGCACACGTCAAACACAACCACGGTACAAACAAAACCACTGTTCCTTGTTTGGGCTACACACGGCAGCTTCCATGAGGCAGCCACAGGGCCAAGCCCTAAAAATAAACAGCAAACACAACTCTACAAATACAGGTCTCCCTCTAGCCCTCGTGACGGGTTGGAGAAGGGATACCATTGTCAGCTTAAGATTATAACTACAACGATGGTTGCATTTTGCATCCATGAGTGAGATGCAGTAGTTGTTATACTACTATTCAGGTTCACTCGGCTTGCAGAAAGTAAGCAGGAAGAAAGCTGTTAGAACAGAACAAAGATTGTCAACAAGACGAAGGATAATATACATCATACAGAAGGATAATATACATCATACAGAAATATAATATACATCATACAGAAGGATAATATACAGCATACAGAAGGATAATATACATCATACAGAAGGATAATATACATCATACAGAAATATAATATACATCATACAAAAGGATAATATACAGCATACAGAAGGATAATATACATCATACAAAAGGATAATATACATCATACAGAAATATTATATACATCATACAGAAGAATAATATACAGCATACAGAAGGATAATATACATCATACAGAAGGATAATATACATCATACAGAAATATTATATACATCATACAGAAGGATAATATACAGCATACAGAAGGATAATATACAGCATACAGAAGGATAATATACATCATACAGAAGGATAATATACATCATACAGAAGGATAATATACATCATACAGAAATATAATATACATCATACAGAAGGATAATATACATCATACAGAAGGATAATATACATCATACAGAAGGATAATATACATCATACAGAAATATAATATACATCATACAGAAGGATAATATACATCATACAGAAGGATAATATACAGCATACAGAAATATAATATACAGCATACAGAAGGATAATATACATCATACAGAAGGATAATATACATCATACAGAAGGATAATATACATCATACAGAAGGATAATATACATCATACAGAAGGGTTTGCAGAAAGGGTCACTCGACCTTCCATTGCAGCCTCTAGACAGCTCCCAGAAAAATACTGACAAGGAGCCGATCCAAACTTCACCACCAGAGCGGCACTGTGCCCTGCCACATCCCACTGCTCAGTGGGAGACTTGTGAGGGGGAGGCTGAGGCACCTGCCAGCTAAGCGGCAGAGGGGAGATGGATCATGCGTGATCCACGCTGTGGGCTCTGTCATGCCCGAGACCACTGCCTGTCAAAGCCAACAGCACCAGCAGTGGGGGGGCTCACGGCCACATGCCAGGTGGGTGCCATGTGGGCAGCACCATGGTTGACCATGTACCTCTTGGTTTCAACTTCCCTCACGCGGCCAGCGCTCCAGGGCACGTCCCTGGCAGCCCTGGGCAGAGCTTTGTGTGGGGGGGTCCAGATATGGGCCTTACATCCGGGACTATCAACAGGGGAGTCATGCCTCCAAGTGGCATGTTGGTCCTCGCATTGGTCCAGTTTACGCTGGTTCTGGGCACCACCCTTGGACTTGGGGGCGCTGGTCCTGCAGTTAGGGGAGGGGGGCTTGGGGTCCTTCATGGCCTTGGGGGCGTCGCCGGCGTCGGAAGGGGTCTTTCCTGCGTGCCAGGAGCTCTGCATGGCGAACTCACAGGCTTTCTTAATGGCCCAGGTGGCCACCTCATCAGCGTTGGGGCTGGCGGCGGTAGTGGTGTCTTTGTCCTTCTTGGCACGCTTGTTGGACTTCTTCTTCCTCCTGGTCTGGTCCTTCTTGGGGGAATCCTTCTTGTTCAGGTCGGGAGCATTGGCTTCACCCTTGCTGGAGCCGTTGGAGTTGGCGTGGGAGTCGGTGCTTGCAGCAGAGTGTCTGGCTTGGAGCTCGGGCAGCAGCTTGAGGAGCTCCTCAGCATGGGCGGAGAGGGCGCGGTGCATGGGGTCGGGGGACATGGGGGGAGCTGAGTGGAAGGCAGAGAAGGACAGCTCAGGCTCAGCCTTCTCAGAGGTGGGGGCGGTGGCCTTGGCCAGGAGGGCGGCCTCGTTGGTGAAATCAACCTGCAACTTGGTCAGGGCGGCCATGAGGGAGGAGCGGGACTGTAGTGACTTCTTGGACTTTCCCACTTGGTGGGGGAGGACAGTAGCCTTAGGGGCGGAGCTCGCGATGACGTAGGCTGCGACGAAAAAGGTGACGAGGACTAGGGATACGACGGTCACCACGGAAGCTCCCATAAACATAATGTCACTTGCGAAGGTCATTGTTGATACGGATTTAGGATATAGGGGAGTATCTGTAGGGAGGGGGGAAAGGAGGAGAAGGGTGGGGTTAGAAATTGGGTTGGTGGGAAAGGCGGGAGAAGGGCAGTGTGGGGGGGAGGTGCGGTGATGGTGATGGTGATGGCTGGACAGGCGGGTGGTGGTGGTGGATGGGTGGGTGGTAGAGAGCACCGAGGTGATCGCGACAAAGAAGGGAGCAAGCGGAAGTCCAAGGACACCGTGTCGAAGTACCTTTCGGTCAAGAGATCACTACTCCGTATCAGTAGTGAGGTATGGAGTGATTGACTGAAGACGCTTGGTTTCGGGGTGATTATTTACGAGGAATGGAAAGATGGGAGACGAAAGACATATTACATGGTAGGAATAGGGATGGGCGCCTCTTCCAAGAGGATTTGGATTGAATAATGATACAAACGAAGATGCGAGAGGAGGGCAAAAAAAAAAATTGTACCGCATGTTCTGAATTCTGGGCCCTGACGAGGTTCCTGAAGCAGTCGAGCCTGGGTTCTAGCCCCCCACCCACCCACCCATCCACCCACACACACACCCACCGCACACACACCCTCCCTCCCACCCACCACACACCCACAATCAACCCCACCCACCCCCACCACACCCGAGCAGACCCTCAGGCTCCAGAATACAATTTGAGTCAAATAAAACCATGACAATGATGGTGATAATGATGGATAGACAGACAAATAACGCCTTCAGTCCTTTTTATACCTGGGTGATTTCCTCCAAGGACGCGGACTACTGAGCTACCCAAGAAAGTTTTACAAATACTAAAACCTGAATAACTTTGTCCAAACTTGATTTTTTTTTTTATGGTTGGAAAGGTCTTGACGAGATGATGCTCAGCGACCCCCCTTTCACTATGTAATACTGTTTGGGTGTCCAGATGTGAAGCCTAGTGGGTGGGGGGGGGGGGGGGGGGGGGGGGGGGGTAGGTGGGTGGGTAATCAGGGGGGGGGAAACAATTTCCGAACATGCGGTCTGCAAACATTATTCTTGCCCCCCCCCCCCCCCCCCCCCCCCCCCCCCCCTCGCGCAGACGTAACCAAATAGGCGGGAATTGGAAGACGCACCGGTTGGTCTCCAGGTGAGGGCAGATTGGTCGGTTCGCCGATATTAATATACGTATGCCACTCTCGTGTAACGCGACGCCAATATTTCGCGTCGCTTGCGACGCGCGCTTAGGACTTGTTCGAATTTGATTTTTGGATTTGAAGCACAGGAGGCGTCGGAAGGTGGACTGTAGCAAAAGTTCAAGACGCAGGTGCGGATGAAAAATGGAAGAGTGGGAGTGCAGTGCAAGGAGTTTAACGATGGGATGGAAGGGAAAAGCCAACAAATAGAAATAGAAATAGTCAGGGAAGTACAGGTGAGGGTGTCGGAAGGTGTAGGATGTAACACCACCAACCCACTACGTAAAAACTACGCAGTCGTCAGGGACCAAGGCATGCTCATTGAATTCTCGAACGATGCAATCTAGCTACAGGCTTGGAAATGCGTGAAATGATAGTACGGGGTAGAGATGTTAAGCGGGTGACCCTCCCACGGCAACATTGCATGGCATCTGTACTATTATCTCGACCACGGATGTTGAGTGGTTGGGGAGTGCAGCTAATCACGCATAGGAAGGCAGACAGTTCAGCTGTGAGCGCTTACCTTGTCCGGGTAGCTGAAGGGTCCAGGCAGCAGCAGTAAGTGTTGCGATACAATCGTGAGGGTCGAGGGACTGATGTCGTTGAGGCGTGGCGTCGAGTAAAGACGAAGATTGAAAGCTACAAGCTTAGGCTTTTAGAAGACGTGGAAGTGGCTCCACGCTTGGATTGTGTTATGTTCTCGATACAACTCCAGTATAAATAACACTGGCCCGTGCAATTACGCCACGGAAGTGTGAAAGCGGTTCACTCTTCTGAGAGCTCGTGTGGCTCGGCAGGATTTGAAGGGGGTGACCAAGTTGGGTAGATTTCGGGGGGGCAGTCCTGTGCCCCGTTGACACTCTCTATGCAGGTTGGGTGGGTTGGGCGAATTTATGGGGGCGAGAATCGGGAAGGTCCAGGGATCCAGGTAGTTGTCGGGCATGCAATGGGGCCGCACTAGAAAGCGCTGATCAATTCAATTTGTGTGCGCTTTAAGCGCTGGCCAGTTTGACAAAATGCCACCCCTCTGGCCCGCCCTCATCTCCCCAGGTCCCCCCATCTCTGACCTCTCACAATCCCTGACCACTTATATCTCCCATGCCTGCCTCCACATGACCCTTCCAACCTTCCCTACCCCCACTTTCACCCGCGCCCTGACCAACTTTTCCCACTCCCTCCCCTCTTACTCCTCACACAGGTGGTCCTCCACCTCATGCACCTTTGCCATGTGCAGAACCGTCCTCCTCTGTCGCTTCAGTCAACTCTGGACTGCCGCTACCGCCTTCAAACGAGGCTGTCCTTACAAGCTTCCATCCGGGGACATCACCAACGGCCATTGCCCAATATGCCCCTCCACGGACTTAGATACAGCTAGTCACATACTTGGTTCATGTTCCCACCAAGGTACTTCAAACGGACCCCACAGGTTGCGTCCTGGGACGCACCCTAATTCGGTATGTTGCGTCCTGGGACGCATTAAGACTGTAGGCAGCGTCCTACCATCAACAGAACCCTTAGCCCACGGCAATGGAGTGGTGGTGGGCCAATCAATTGCCGGGTGAGTCGGCGAGACGCAACTAACATCCTAAACCTGCGCCTGGGACGCAACAGCCCTTCAATATTGCGTCTGCGACGCAACGGACCCTTCCCATGTTGCGTCCTCCAGCACAAGACGCTGGGACGCAACGTTCCTTCAATATTGCGTATGTGACAGAACGGACCCTTCCCATGTTGCGTCCTCCGATATATATATACATATACATATATATATATATATATATATATATATATATATATATATATATATATATATATATATATATATATATATACAATGTGGAATATTGTGATAATCATATTTTAATACTTAATGTTACTGCTGAAGAAGCAAGGCGACTAGATAGCCAAAAGTCCAAATGAACTGTAGAAATATAGGGAAGGATCTGGTAAAACAGATAGTGATATTATGATATCGCTTGTTTTGCTGGCATTTTCGGTGTGTAGCAAGGTTTGCTTACTTGCTTGTCAGATTTGGGATATATACATACATATTTTAAAACTCGGTAGTAGGCAGGTTAGTTGTTCCATTCATTTAAATTTAAATGTTGCTGAGGTATGTAACTTCTTCCAATTGTAGGGGAAATATTCAGCACACTGGTGGTGGCCATGGCCGTGATGCTCATACGGACCCCTTGACTCTGCCAAGCCACGGGCGCATTTGGAGTCCAGTAGGGCACGGATAGTAAAAGTTTTTACTTGCACTTGCAAGAGTAGTGGGATTATTGAAGTTAGTGGTAGTGGCACTTAGGGTAGTTCAGAAAGCTCCATCTTGCGTCTCAGACACAGAATTTGAGGGTCGGTAGCATCTCAAGCACAGATTTTGGAGGGTCCATTGCATATATGATAATCTTGGAACTAGATGCATCTTAAGACACTGATGAGGATCTTGGAACTGAATGCATCTCAAGCACAGATTTTGGAGTGTCCATTGCATAGATGATAATCTTGGAACTAGATAGCCTCTTTCAGTGATTCACAATGGTCGAATGGTAGACCAGATTGCTAAAGAATGAATAATCGGGGGTTTGACTCCTCCGTCGGTCGCTCTTGACGTTGCAGGTCGTCGTCAACCGCGATGGTAGCTTGCCCAGTTGAGGTACGAGGCCACTCCCCACCCGCATAAGACGGGCTCCCTTAACACCACGCCCCACCAGGCGTTGTGATTACCTTTGGAACTGGATGCATCTCAAGACACGGATGAGGATCTTGGGACTGAATGCATCTCAAGATGCAAATCTTGGAGTCCCCCCTAAACAACCCTTGTAGTGGCCACTGCTTTTCTTTTCGGCTAACAGCAGCAGCTTCTAAGCAGCTCCCTGAACAACCCTAGCAGTGGCCACTGCTTTTATTGGCGGATACAAGCAGCAGCTTCTAGGCAGCTCCCTGAACAACCCTGGTAGTGGCCACAGCTTTTATTGGCAGATACCTGCAGCAGCTTCTAGGCAGCTCCTTGAACAACCCTGGTAGTGGTCACTGCTTTCATTGTTGGATACCAGCAGCAGCTTCTAGGCAGCTCCCTGAACAACCCTAGTAGTGGCCACTGATTTTATTGTTAGATACCAGCAGCAGCTTCTAGGCAGCTCCTTGAACAACCCTGGTAGTGGTCACTGCTTTCATTGTTGGATACCAGCAGCAGCTTCTAGGCAGCTCCCTGAACAACCCTGGTAGTGGCCACTGCTTTTCTTGTCATCTACCAGCAGCAGCTTCTAGGCAGCTCCCTTAACAACCCTAGTAGTGGCCACTGCTTTTATTTTTCGCTACCAGCAGCAGCTTCTAGGCAGCTCCCTGAACAACCCTAGTAGTGGCCACTGCTTTTATTGTTAGATACCAGCAGCAGCTTCTAGGCAGCTCCCTGAACAACCCTGGTAGTGGCCACAGCTTTTATTTGCAGATACCTGCAGCAGCTTTTAGGCAGCTCCTTGAACAACCCTGGTAGTGGTCACTGCTTTCATTGTTGGATACCAGCAGCAGCTTCTAGGCAGCTCCCTGAACAACCCTAGTAGTGGCCACTGCTTTTATTGTTAGATACCAGCAGCAGCTTCTAGGCAGCTCCTTGAACAACCCTGGTAGTGGTCACTGCTTTCATTGTTGGATACCAGCAGCAGCTTCTAGGCAGCTCCCTGAACAACCCTGGTAGTGGCCACTGCTTTTCTTGTCATCTACCAGCAGCAGCTTCTAGGCAGCTCCCTTAACAACCCTAGTAGTGGCCACTGCTTTTCTTTTTGGCTACCAGCAGCAGCTTCTAGGCAGCTCCCTGAACAACCCTAGTAGTGGCCACTGCTTTCATTGTCAGCTACACACAGCAGCTTCTAGGTAGCTCCCTTGAACAACCCTGGTAGTGGTCACTGTTTTCATTGTTGGATACCAGCAGCAGCTTCTAAACAGCTCCCTGAACATCCCTAGCAGTGGCCACTGCTTTTATTGGCGGATACAAGCAGCAGCTTCTAGGCAGCTCCCTGAGCAACCCTCGTAGTGGCCACTGCTTTTATTGTCATCTACCAGCAGCAGCTTCTAGGCAGCTCCCTGAACAATCCTGGTAGTGGCCACTCCTTTCATTGTTGGATACCAGCAGCAGCTTCTAGGCAGCTTCCTGAACAACCCTAGTAGTGGCCACTGCTTTTATTGTCAGATACAAGCAGAAGCTTCTAGGCAGCTCCCTGAACAACCCTAGTAGTGGCCACTGCTTTTATTGTTAGATACCAGCAGCAGCTTCTAGGCAGCTCCTTGAACAACCCTGGTAGTGGTCACTGCTTTCATTGTTGGATACCAGCAGCAGCTTCTAGGCAGCTCCCTGAACAACCCTGGTAGTGGCCACTGCTTTTCTTGTCATCTACAAGCAGCAGCTTCTAGGCAGATCCCTTAACAACCCTAGTAGTGGCCACTGCTTTTCTTTTTGGCTACCAGCAGCAGCTTCTAGGCAGCTCCCTGAACAACACTAGTAGTGGCCACTGCTTTTATTGTTAGATACCAGCAGCAGCTTCTAGGCAGCTCCCTTGAACAACCCTGGTAGTGGTCACTGCTTTCATTGTTGGATACCAGCAGCAACTTCTAGGCAGCTCCTTGAACAACCCTAGCAGTGGCCACTGCTTTTATTGGGGGATACCAGCAGCAGCTTCTAGGCAGCTCCCTGAACAACCCTAGTAGTGGCCACTGCTTTTATTGTCATCTACCAGCAGCAGCTTCTAGGCAGCTTCCTGAACAACCCTAGTAGTGTCCACTGCTTTTATTGTTGGATACCAGCAGCAGCTTCTAGGCAGCTCCCTGAACAACCCTAGTAGTGGCCACTGCTTTTCTTGTCAGCTACACACAGCAGCTTCTAGGTAGCTCCCTTGAACAACCCTCGTAGTGGTCACTGCTTTCATTATTGGATACCAGCAGCAGCTTCTAAGCAGCTCCCTGAACATCCCTAGCAGTGGCCACTGCTTTTATTGGCGGATACAAGCAGCAGCTTCTAGGCAGCTCCCTGAGCAACCCTCGTAGTGGCCACTGCTTTTATTGTCATCTACCAGCAGCAGCTTCTAGGCAGCTCCCTGAACAATCCTGGTAGTGGCCACTCCTTTCATTGTTGGATACCAGCAGCAGCTTCTAGGCAGCTCCCATAACAACCCTAGTAGTGACCACTGCTTTTATTGTCAGATACAAGCAGAAGCTTCTAGGCAGCTCCCTGAACAACCCTAGTAGTGGCCACTGCTTTTATTGTTAGATACCAGCAGCAGCTTCTAGGCAGCTCCTTGAACAACCCTGGTAGTGGTCACTGCTTTCATTGTTGGATACCAGCAGCAGCTTCTAGGCAGCTCCCTGAACAACCTTGGTAGTGGCCACTGCTTTTCTTGTCATCTACCAGCAGCAGCTTCTAGGCAGCTCCCTTAACAACCCTAGTAGTGGCCACTGATTTTCTTTTTGGCTACCAGCAGCAGCTTCTAGGCAGCTCCCTGAACAACACTAGTAGTGGCCACTGCTTTTATTGTTAGATACCAGCAGCAGCTTCTAGGCAGCTCCCTTGAACAACCCTGGTAGTGGTCACTGCTTTTAGTGTTGGATACCAGCAGCAGCTTCTAGGCAGCTCCAAGAACAACCCTAGTAGTGACCACTGCTTTTATTGTCAGATACAAGCAGAAGCTTCTAGGCAGCTCCCTTAACAACCATGGTAGTGGCCACTGCTTTTCTTTTTGGCTACCAGCAGCAGCTTCTAGGCAGCTCCCTGAACAACCCTAGTAGTGGCCACTGCTTTTATTGTTGGATACCAGCAGCAGCTTCTAGGCAGCTCCTTGAACAACCCTGGTAGTGGTCACTGCTTTCATTGTTGGATACCAGCAGCAGCTTCTAGGCAGCTCCCTGAACAACCCTGGTAGTGGCCACTGCTTTTCTTGTCAGCTACCAGCAGCAGCTTCTAGGTAGCTCCCTTGAACAACCCTGGTAGTGGTCACTGCTTTCATTGGCGGATACCAGCAGCAGCTCCTAGGCAGCTCCCTGAACATCCCTAGCAGAGGCCACTGCTTTTATTGTTGGATACCAGCAGCAGCTTCTAGGCAGCTCCTTTAACAACCCTGGTAGTGGTCACTGCTTTCATTGTTGGATACCAGCAGCAGCTTCTAGGCAGCTCCCTGAACAACCCTGGTAGTGGCCACTGCTTTTCTTGTCATCTACCAGCAGCAGCTTCTAGGCAGCTCCCTGAACAACCCTAGTAGTGGCCACTGCTTTTATTTTTGGCTACCACTGGTAGTGGCCACTGCTTTTCTTGTCATCTACCAGCAGCAGCTTCTAGGCAGCTCCCTGAACAACCCTAGTAGTGGCCACTGCTTTTATTGTTGGCTACCAGCAGCAGCTTCTAGGCAGCTCCCTGAACAACCCTAGTAGTGGCCATTGCTTTTATTGTTGGATACCAGCAGCAGCTTCTAGGCAGCTCCCTTGAACAACCCTGGTAGTGGTCACTGCTTTCATTGTTGGATCCTAGCAGCAGCTTCTAGGCAGCTCCCTGAACAACCCTAGCAGTGGCCACTGCTTTTATTGGCGGATACTAGCAGCAGCTTCTAGGCAGCTCCCTGAACAACCCTAGTAGTGGCCACTGCTTTTATTGTTGGATACCAGCAGCAGCTTCTAGGCAGCTCCCTGAACAACCCTAGTAGTGGCCACTGCTTTTATTGTTGGATACCAGCAGCAGCTTCTAGGCAGCTCCCATAACAACCCTAGTAGTGACCACTGCTTTTATTGTCAGATACAAGCAGAAGCTTCTAGGCAGCTCCCTGAACAACCCTAGTAGTGGCCACTGCTTTTATTGTTAGATACCAGCAGCAGCTTCTAGGCAGCTCCTTGAACAACCCTGGTAGTGGTCACTGCTTTCATTGTTGGATACCAGCAGCAGCTTCTAGGCAGCTCCCTGAACAACCTTGGTAGTGGCCACTGCTTTTCTTGTCATCTACCAGCAGCAGCTTCTAGGCAGCTCCCTTAACAACCCTAGTAGTGGCCACTGCTTTTCTTTTTGGCTACCAGCAGCAGCTTCTAGGCAGCTCCCTGAACAACACTAGTAGTGGCCACTGCTTTTATTGTTAGATACCAGCAGCAGCTTCTAGGCAGCTCCCTTGAACAACCCTGGTAGTGGTCACTGCTTTTAGTGTTGGATACCAGCAGCAGCTTCTAGGCAGCTCCAAGAACAACCCTAGTAGTGACCACTGCTTTTATTGTCAGATACAAGCAGAAGCTTCTAGGCAGCTCCCTTAACAACCATGGTAGTGGCCACTGCTTTTCTTTTTGGCTACCAGCAGCAGCTTCTAGGCAGCTCCCTGAACAACCCTAGTAGTGGCCACTGCTTTTATTGTTGGATACCAGCAGCAGCTTCTAGGCAGCTCCCTGAACAACCCTGGTAGTGGCCACTGCTTTTCTTGTCAGCTACCAGCAGCAGCTTCTAGGTAGCTCCCTTGAACAACCCTGGTAGTGGTCACTGCTTTCATTGGCGGATACCAGCAGCAGCTCCTAGGCAGCTCCCTGAACATCCCTAGCAGAGGCCACTGCTTTTATTGTTGGATACCAGCAGCAGCTTCTAGGCAGCTCCTTGAACAACCCTGGTAGTGGTCACTGCTTTCATTGTTGGATACCAGCAGCAGCTTCTAGGCAGCTCCCTGAACAACCCTGGTAGTGGCCACTGCTTTTCTTGTCATCTACCAGCAGCAGCTTCTAGGCAGCTCCCTGAACAACCCTAGTAGTGGCCACTGCTTTTATTTTTGGCTACCACTGTAGTGGCCACTGCTTTTTTGTCATCTACCAGCAGCAGCTTCTAGGCAGCTCCCTGAACAACCCTAGTAGTGGCCACTGCTTTTATTGTTGGCTACCAGCAGCAGCTTCTAGGCAGCTCCCTGAACAACCCTAGTAGTGGCCATTGCTTTTATTGTTGGATACCAGCAGCAGCTTCTAGGCAGCTCCCTTGAACAACCCTGGTAGTGGTCACTGCTTTCATTGTTGGATCCTAGCAGCAGCTTCTAGGCAGCTCCCTGAACAACCCTAGCAGTGGCCACTGCTTTTATTGGCGGATACTAGCAGCAGCTTCTAGGCATCTCCTTGAACAACCCTAGTAGTGGTCACTGCTTTCATTGTTGGATACCAGCAGCAGCTTCTAGGCAGCTCCTTGAACAACCCTGGTAGTGGTCACTGCTTTTATTGGTGGATACCAGCAGCAGCTTCTAGGCAGCTCCCTGAACAACCCTGGTAGTGGCCACTGCTTTTCTTGTCATCTACCAGCAGCAGCTTCTAGGCAGCTCCCTGAACAACCCTGGTAGTGGTCACTGCTTTCATTGTTGGATACCAGCAGCAGCTTCTAGGCAGCTCCTTGAACAACCCTAGCAGTGGCCACTGCTTTTATTGCGGATACAAGCAGCAGCTTCTAGGCAGCTCCCTGAACAACCCTAGTAGTGGCCACTGCTTTTATTGTCATATACCAGCAGCAGCTTCTAGGCAGCTTACTGAACAACCCTAGTAGTGGCCACTGCTTTTATTGTTGGATACCAGCAGCAGCTTATAGGCAGCTCCCTTAACAACCCTGTTAGTGGCCACTGCTTTTCTTGTCAGCTACCAACAGCAGCTTCTAGGCATCTCCTTGAACAACCCTGGTAATGGTCACTGCTTTCATTGTTGGATACCAGCAGCAGCTTCTAGGCAGCTCCCTGAACAACCTTGGTTGTGGCCACTGCTTTTCTTGTCATCTACCACCAGCAGCTTCTAGGCAGCTCCCTTAACAACCATGGTAGTGGCCACTGCTTTTCTTTTTGGCTACCAGCAGCAGCTTCTAGGCAGCTCCCTGAACAACCCTAGTAGTGGCCACTGCTTTTATTGTTGGATACCAGCAGCAGCTTCTAGGCAGCTCCCTGAACAACCCTGGTAGTGGCCACCGCTTTTCTTGTCCGCTACCAGCAGCAGCTTCTAGGCAGCTCCCTTTAACAACCCTGGTAGTGGTCACTGCTTTCATTGGCGGATACCAGCAGCAGCTCCTAGGCAGCTCCCTGAACATCCCTAGCAGAGGCCACTGCTTTTATTGTTGGATACCAGCAGCAGCTTCTAGGCAGCTCCTTTGAACAACCCTGGTAGTGGTCACTGCTTTCATTGTTGGATACCAGCAGCAGCTTCTAGGCAGCTCCCTGGACAACCCTGGTAGTGGCCACTGCTTTTCTTGTCATCTACCAGCAGCAGCTTCTAGGCAGCTCCCTGAACAACCCTAGTAGTGGCCACTGCTTTTATTTTTGGCTACCACTGGTAGTGGCCACTGCTTTTCTGCATCTACCAGCAGCAGCTTCTAGGCAGCTCCTTGAACAACCCTAGTAGTGGCCACTGCTTTTATTGTTGGATACCAGCAGCAGCTTCTAGGCAGCTCCCTGAACAACCCTAGTAGTGGCCATTGCTTTTATTGTTGGATACCAGCAGCAGCTTCTAGGCAGCTCCTTGAACAACCCTGGTAGTGTCACTGCTTTCATTGTTGGATACCGACAGCTTCTAGGCAGCAGCTTCTAGCAGCTCCCTGAACAACCCTAGTAGTGGCCACTGCTTTTATTGTTGGATACCAGCAGCAGCTTCTAGGCAGCTCCCTGAACAACCCTAGTAGTGGCCACTGCTTTTATTGTTGGATACCAGCAGCAGCTTCTAGGCAGCTCCTTGAACAACCCTAGTAGTGTCCACTGCTTTTATTGTTGGATACCAGCAGCAGCTTCTAGGCAGCTCCCTGAACAACCCTAGTAGTGGCCACTGCTTTTATTGTGGATACAGCCAGCTCCCGAACAACCCTAGGCTTAACAGCAAATAGTGGCCACTTGCTTTATTGGTGATACCTAGCAGCAGCAGCTTTAGGCAGCTCCCGAACAACCCTAGTAGTGGCCACTGCTTTTATTGTTGGATACCAGCAGCAGCTTCTAGGCAGCTCCTTGAACAACCCTGGTAGTGGCACTGCTTTTATTCGGATACCAGCAGCAGCTTCTAGGCAGCTCCCTGAACAACCCTGGTAGTGGCCACTGCTTTTCATTGTTCTACCAGCAGCAGCTTCTAGGCAGCTCCCTGAACAACCCTAGTAGTGGCCACTGCTTTTATTGTGGATACCAGCGAGCAGCTTCTAGGCAGCTCCCTGAACAACCTATAGTCCACTGCTTTCGATACCAGCAGCAGCTTCTAGGCAGCTCCCCTAACAACCCTAGTAGTGGCCACTGCTTTTATTGTTGGATACCAGCAGCAGCTTCTAGGCAGCTCCAACAACCCTGGTAGTGGCCACTGCTTTTCTTGGGATAACCAGCAGCAGCTTCTAGGCAGCTCCCCTGAACAACCCTGGTGCTTTTTCTGTCATGGCTACAGCAGCTTCTAGGCAGCTCCCTGAACAAACCCTAGTAGTGGCCACTGCTTTTATTGTTGATACCAGCAGCAGCTTTAGGCAGCTCCTGACAACCCTAGCTAGTGGCCACTGCTTTTATTGTTGGATACCTGGCAGCAGCTTCTAGGCAGCTCCTTGAACAACCCCTCCACTGCTTTCAGTGTTGGATACCAGCAGCAGCTTCTAGCAGCTCCTTGAACAACCCTGGTAGTGGCCACTGCTTCTAGGCAGCTCCCTGAACAACCCTGTAGTGGCCACTGCTTTTATTGTTGGATACAGCAGCAGCTTCTAGGCAGCTCCCGAACAACCCTGGTCTGGATACAGCAGCAGCTTCTAGCAGCTCCCTGAACAACCCTAGTAGTGGCCACTGCTTTTATTGTTGGATACCAGCAGCAGCTTCTAGGCAGCTCCCTGAACAACCCTAGTAGTGGCCACTGCTTTTATTTTACCAGCAGCAGCTTCTAGGCAGCTCCCTTGAACAACCCTAAGTAGTGGTCACTGCTTTCATTGTTGGATACCAGCAGCAGCTTCTAGGCAGCTCCCTGAACAACCCTGGTTAGTGGCCACTGCTTTTCTTGTTGGATTACCAGCAGCAGCTTCTAGGCAGCTCCCTGAACAACGCCTAGTAGTGCCACTGCTTTTATTGTTGGATACCAGCAGCAGCTTCTAGCAGCTCCCTGAACAACCTGTAGTGGCCACTGCTTTTCTTGTCGCTCCAAGCAGCAGCCTAGGCAGCCTCCCTGAACAACCCTAGTAGTGCACTGCTTTTTATTTGGATACCACCAGCAGCAGCTCCTAGGCAGCTCCCTGAACAACCCTAGGTAGTGGCACTGCTTTTTCATTAGCAGTTGGATACACTGCTTCAGCAGCAGCTTCTAGGCAGCTCCCTTGAACAACCCTAGTGCGCCACTGCTTTTATTGTTGGATACCAGCAGCAGCTTCTAGGCAGCTCCCTGAACAACCCGTGGCCACTGCTTTTCATTGTTGGATACCCAGCAGCAGCTTCTAGGCAGCTCCCTGAACAACCCTGTAGTGGCACTGCTTTTATTTTGCCTACCAGCAGCAGCTTCTAGGCAGCTCCCTGAACAACCCTAGTAGTGGCCACTGCTTTTATTGTTGGATACCAGCAGCAGCTTCTAGGCAGCTCCCTGAACAACCTAGTAGTGTCCCACTGCTTTTATTGTTGGATACCAGCAGCAGCTTCTAGGCAGCTCCCTGAACAACCCTGGTAGTGGCCACTGCTTTTCATTGTCATACCAGCAGCAGCTTCTAGCAGCTCCCCTGAACAACCCTAGTAGTGGCCACTGCTTTCATTGGATACCCAAGCAGCAGCTTCTAGGCAGCTCCCTGAACAACCCTATAGTGGCCACTGCTTTTATTGTTGGATACCAGCAGCAGCTTCTAGGCAGCTCCCTGAACAACCCTCCGTAGTGGTCACTGCTTTTCATTGTTGGATACCAGCCAGCTTCTAGCAGCTCCCTGAACAACCTGGTAGTGGCCACTGCTTTTCTGTCACTACCAGCAGCAGCTTCTAGGCAGCTCCCTGAACAACAACACTGCTAGTGGCCTGTACATTGCTTTTACTGCAGCTACAGCCAGCTTTATGCAGCCTTTCTCAGCCTAACACCTGTAGTGGCCACTGCTTTTCTGAGTGGGATACCAGCAGCAGCTTCTAGCAGCTCCCGAACAACCTAGTAGTTGTGTATCTACCAGCAGCAGCTCTAGGCAGTGAAACAACCCTTAGTCCACTGCTTTTATTGTTTAGCTTCTAGGCAGGCAGCACTAGGGCAGCTCCTTGAACAACCCCACTGCTTCTGTCAGTGCTTTTCTTTTGCTTTCTATCTATCTACCAGCAGCAGCTTCTAGGCAGCTCCCTGAACAACCCTGGTAGTGGCCACTGCTTTTTTTTTCTACCGCAGCCTTCTAGGCAGCTCCCTGAACAACCCTAGTAGTGGCCACTGCTTTTATTGTTGGATACCAGCAGCAGCTTCTAGGCAGCTCCCTGAACAAACCTGGTAGTGGCCACTGCTTTTCTTGTCAGCTACCAGCAGCAGCTTCTAGGTAGCTCCCTTGAACAACCCTGGTAGTGGTCACTGCTTTCATTGTTGGATACCAGCAGCAGCTCCTAGGCAGCTCCCTGAACATCCCTAGCAGAGGCCACTGCTTTTATTGTTGGATACCAGCAGCAGCTTCTAGGCAGCTCCTTTAACAACCCTGTAGTGGTCACTGCTTTCTACCAGCAGCAGCTTCTAGGCAGCTCCCTGAACAACCCTGGTAGTGGCCACTGCTTTTATTGTCATCTACCAGCAGCAGCTTCTAGGCAGCTCCCTGAACAACCCTAGTAGTGGCCACTGCTTTTATTGTTACAAGCAGCAGCTTCTAGGCAGCTCCCTGAACAACCCTAGTAGTGGCCACTGCTTTTATTGTTGGATACCAGCAGCAGCTTCTAGGCAGCTCCTTTGAACAACCCTGGTAGTGGTCACTGCTTTCATTGTTGGATACCAGCAGCAGCTTCTAGGCAGCTCCCTGAACAACCCTAGTAGTGGCCACTGCTTTTATTGTTGGATACCAGCAGCAGCTTCTAGGCAGCTCCCTGAACAACCCTAGTAGTGGCCACTGCTTTCATTGTTGGATACCAGCAGCAGCTTCTAGGCAGCTCCCTGAACAACCCTGGTAGTGGCCACTGCTTTTCTTGTCATCTACCAGCAGCAGCTTCTAGGCAGCTCCCTGAACAACCCTAGTAGTGGCCACTGCTTTTATTGTTGGATACCAGCAGCAGCTTCTAGGCAGCTCCCTGAACAACCCTAGTAGTGGCCACTGCTTTTATTGTTGGATACCAGCAGCAGCTTCTAGGCAGCTCCCTTGAACAACCCTGGTAGTGGTCACTGCTTTCATTGTTGGATACCAGCAGCAGCTTCTAGGCAGCTCCTTGAACAACCCTAGCAGTGGCCACTGCTTTCATTGTTGGATACCAGCAGCAGCTTCTAGGCAGCTCCCTGAACAACCCTAGTAGTGGCCACTGCTTTTATTGTCATCTACCAGCAGCAGCTTCTAGGCAGCTTCCTGAACAACCCTAGTAGTGGCCACTGCTTTTATTGTTGATACCAGCAGCAGCTTCTAGGCAGCTCCCTGAACAACCCTGGTAGTGGCCACTGCTTTTCTTGTCATCTACCAGCAGCAGCTTCTAGGCAGCTCCCTGAACAACCCTAGTAGTGGCCACTGCTTTTATTTTTGGCTACCAGCAGCAGCTTCTAGGCAGCTCCCTGAACAACCCTAGTAGTGGCCATTGCTTTTATTGTTGGATACCAGCAGCAGCTTCTAGGCAGCTCCCTTGAACAACCCTGGTAGTGGTCACTGCTTTCATTGTTGGATACCAGCAGCAGCTTCTAGGCAGCTCCCTGAACAACCCTAGCAGTGGCCACTGCTTTTATTGGCGGATACAAGCAGCAGCTTCTAGGCAGCTCCCTGAACAACCCTAGTAGTGGCCAATGCTTTTATTGTTAGATACCAGCAGCAGCTTCTAGGCAGCTCCTTGAACAACCCTGGTAGTGGTCACTGCTTTCATTGTTGGATACCAGCAGCAGCTTCTAGGCAGCTCCCTGAACAACCCTAGTAGTGGCCACTGCTTTTATTGTTGGATACCAGCAGCAGCTTCTAGGCAGCTCCCTGAACAACCCTAGTAGTGGCCACTGCTTTTCTTTTTGGCTACCAGCAGCAGCTTCTAGGCAGCTTCCTGAACAACCCTAGCAGTGGCCACTGCTTTTCTTTTTGGCTACCAGCAGCAGCTTCTAGGCAGCTCCCTGAACAACCCTAGTAGTGGCCACTTCTTTTCTTTTTGGCTACCAGCAGCAGCTTCTAGGCAGCTTCCTGAACAACCCTAGTAGTGGCCACTGCTTTTATTGTTGGCTACCAGCAGCAGCTTCTAGGCAGCTCCCTGAACAACCCTAGTAGTGGCCACTGCTTTTCTTGTCATCTACCAATAGCAGCTTCTAGGTAGCTCCCTTGAACAACCCTGGTAGTGGTCACTGCTTTTATTGTTGGATACCAGCAGCAGCTTCTAGGCAGCTCCCTGAACAACCCTAGTAGTGGCCACTGCTTTTCTTTTTGGCTACCAGCAGCAGCTTCTAGGCAGCTTCCTGAACAACCTTAGTAGTGGCCACTGCTTTTATTGTTGGATACCAGCAGCAGCTTCTAAGCAGCTCCCTGAACATCCCTAGCAGTGGCCACTGCTTTTATTGGCGGATACAAGCAGCAGCTTCTAGGCAGCTCCTTGAACAACCCTCGTAGCGGCCACTTTTTTTATTGCGGATACCAGCAGCAGCTTCTAGGCAGCTCCCTGAACAACCCTGGTAGTGGCCACTGCTTTCATTGTTGGATACCAGCAGCAGCTTCTAGGCAGCTCCCAGAACAACCCTAGTAGTGGCCACTGCTTTTATTGTCAGATACAAGCAGAAGCTTCTAGGCAGCTCCCTGAACAATCCTGGTAGTGGCCACTGCTTTTCTTTCCAGCTACCAGCAGCAGCTTCTACACAGCTCCCTTAACAACCCTGGTAGTGGCCACTGCTTTTATTGTTGGATACGAGCAACAGCTTCTCAGCAGCTCCCTTGAACAACCCTGGTAGTGGCCACTGCTTTTCTTGTCAGCTACCAGCAGCAGCTTCTAGGTAGCTCCCTTGAACAAACCTGGTAGTGGCCACTGCTTTTATTGTTGGATACCAGCAGCAGCTTCTAGGCAGCTCCCTGAACAACCATGGTAGTGGCCCCCCCTTATTCCCGGCTACCAGCAGAAGCTTCTAGGCAGCTACCTAAACAATCCTGGTAGTGGCCACTGCTTTTCTTTCCAGCTACCAGCAGCAGCTTCTAGGCAGCTACCTGGGCTACCATTATGATGGCCGCTGCTTATCCATTTGGCTACCAGCAGCACCTTCTAGGCAGCTACCTGGGCTACCATTATGATGGCCGCTGCTTATCCATTTGGCTACCAGCAGCAGCTTCTAGGCAGCTACCTGGGCCACCATGATAGTGGCCACTGCTTTTCCATTTTGCTACCAGCAGCAGCTTCTAGGCAGCTACCTGGGCCACCATGATAGTGGCCACTGCTTTTCCATTTGGCTACCAGCAGCAGCTTCTAGGCAGCTCACTGAGCCAGTCATTGGGCTAATGCCCAATATTGAACCAGTACGGGGAAAGCTTACGTAACGTGCTGGAACATGACTTAACATGCGGTGACGCGACTTAATGTGATGTAACATGTTATATCGCCTGTCTCTGTTTCCATAGTGTCATAAAATGCCTTAACGCATCATAATGCAAATCCAGGGGTGGGGCCAAGGGGTTGGACACCTTTGCTGGTCATAACATTAATTAAGATGCTGCAATGTGTTATACCGGTAATGTCTCTCTCTGTTTCCATATTTCTTTGTTTATCGCAGATCAGCCCCCCAGCCTATCAGCCCGAGCACAGTGCCGCCAACGACAACAATTGTCTGAAATGTCTGGAGGCTGTCTACAAACACAAACGCATGGTGTCAAAATGCAAATCCAGGGGTGGGGTTGAGGGGTCGGAACCCTAGACAAGTCCTAGAGGAAGTCATCTCGAAGGCATCACGAGTATAACACGACTTAACGTACTGGAACATGACTTAATATGGTGTAACGCGACTTAACATGATGTAACATGGTATACCATCTGTCCCTGTTTCCATAGTTAACAAGCCTGTTTGGCGCATGTCAGCCCCCCATCCTATCAGCCCCAGCAGAATGCCACCAATGACAACAATGGGCTCGAATGTCTTGAGGCTGTCTACAAACATTAACACATGGTGTCAAAATGCAAATCCAAGGGTGGGATCAAGGGGGTGGACACCTAAACAAGTCGTAGAGGAAGTCATCACAAAGTCATAACGAGTCTAACGCCAGCTGGCCCATGTTGGTGCTAGCTGGCCCATGCAGGTGCTGAAGTCATCACGAAGTCATAACGAGTTTAAAGTGCCTTTATGTGCTTTAACATGTTATATCGTCTGTTCATTTTCCCATAGTGGCCCTGTTTAGCGCAAGTTAGCCCCCCATCCTATCAGCCCCAGCAGGATGCCGCCAAAGACAACAATGGGCTCAAATGTCTTGAGGCTGTCTACAAAAACATGAACACATGGTGTCATAATGGAAATCCAGGGGTGGATTCATGGCATAGCGCCTAAGGCCTGTTTAGCGCAAGTCAGCCCCCCAGCCTATCAGCCCCAGCAGAATGCCGCCAACGACCACAATGGGCTCAAATGTCTTGAGACTGTCTACAAACACAAACGCCCATAAGCCAATGACGAGCACCCATGAAGGGAAAGGGCTGATGGCGTAGACGTCAAGGGTCATGCGGAACACGGAGGCCAGGATGAGACCAACAGATGCAGCGTTCATACCTGAGGTGGGGTGGGGTTGGGGTGGGGTTTGGGTTTGGGTTTGGGTTGGGTTTGGGTTGGCGGGTGGGTTTGGGTTTGGGTTGAGGTTGGGTTGGGTTTTGGGTTGGTTGGGTTTGGTTGGGTTTTGGGTTGGGTTATGGGTTGGGCTATGGTTGGGTTTTGGTTGGGTTTTGGGTTGGGTTTTGGGTGGGGGGTTGGTTGGTTGTTGGAGTTTGCGTTAGGGGTTTGGTTTGGTTTGGTTTGGTTGGGGTTGGGGTTGGGGTTGGTTGGTTGGGCCTTGGGGGGGGGGGGGGGGGGGGGTAAGGGAGGGAAAGGAGAGGGTAGTGTGTGTGTTGTGTGTGTGTGTGTGTGTGTGTGTGTATGAAAGGGCTGATGTAAGGAATGCAAATGAGAGTTATATGTGTGTGTATAAAAGGGCTGATGGCTCAGACGCCAAGGGTCATGCGGAACACTGAGGCCAGGATGAGAATATATACATTTAATGGAATTTAATGGAATTTAATGGAATTTAAATAAATGCAAATACAGTCAAATACATACACATACGGACAAATAAAAATGTGACTCACCAGGGAGGGCACGCCTGTATATGTTCCCACTTCCTGAATACTTTCCAAAAGGGCATGACGGCGGACATGAGGCTGACACCCAGAAAATAGAGGCAAAACCGAACCAGGAAGGGCACGCATATATATTTAAAAATTAAAGAAAAAGATGACAACAGAAGGCACGAGAATAATAAAAATACAAAGTGGCTCACCAGGGAGGGCACGCCTGTAGATGTTCCACTTCCTGAATATTTTCCATAAGGGCATGACGGCGAACATGAGGCTGACACCAGGGAAGAAGAGGCCAAACCAGCAGATGCAGAAAAATTCTTTACTAGGGAGGGCACCCATTTTAAAAAAACAAAAATAAATACAAATAAATACAAATACACAAAATAAAATTAAAATGGCTCACCAGGGAGGGCACGCCTGTAGATGTCCCACTAGCTAATAATTTTCCAAAAGGGCATGAAGGCGAACATGAGGCTGACACCCGGGAAGAAGAGGCCAAACCAGAACATGCAAACAATTATTTATTAAGGAGGGCACGGGTATAAATAAATACATAATAAACACAAATACACAAAATAAAAAATGTGACTAACCAGGGAGGGCACGTCTGTAGATGTTCCACTTCCTGAATATTTTCCAGAATGGCATGACGGCGAACATGAGGCTGACACCCGGGAAAAAGAGGCCAAACCAGCAGATGCAGATTCCAATGAGTGGAAAGTATCCGAAGTTCCAAGCGATGATAGCGCCCAGGTAGGCAGCAAAGTTGAAGAGGGGGCCGGGCATGGCCTGGTGGGTATGTGGGCGTGTGTGTGTGTGTGTGTGTGAGTGTGGGGGGGGGACAGGTTTGGGCTAGTGTCAGATTTGTGTCAGTAAGTGATGTTGGTTAATGAAATGAAAACATATGGAAGTGTTAGTGTCCGTACAGTGTTGCTGGTAGATCCAAATACAAATGCCAGCAGATGCAGATCCCAATGAGTGGAAAGTACCCGAAGTTCCAAGCGATGATAGCGCCAAGGTAGGCAGCAAAGTTGAAGAGGGGTCCGGGCATGGCCTGGGGAGTGGTATGGGGGGGGATGGGATGTTTGGGGATTGCTGGGTGGGATGTGATGGTGGGTGGGTGGGGTTGCGATGAGAGTGAGGAATCACTAAGGTAAGTGATGTTGGTTAATGCAAATGCCAGAAGATGCAGATCCCAATGAGTGGAATGTATCCGAAGTTCCAAGCGATGATAGCGCCCAGGTAGGCAGCAAAGTTGAAGAGGGGTCCGGGCATGGCCTGGGTGTGTGGTTGGGTGGTGGTGGGCGGTAGTGGTGGTAGCCAGTTCCAAGCGATGATAGCGCCCAGGTAGGCAGCGGAGTTGAAGAGGGGTCCGGGCATGGCCTGGTGTGTGGTTGGGTGGTGGTGGGTGGGCGTGGTAGTGGTGGCAACCAGATCCAAGCGATGATAGCGCCCAGGTAGGCAGCAAAGTTGAAGAGGAGTCCGGGCATGGCCTGGGGAGTGGTATGGGGGGGGATGGGATGTTTGGGGATTGCTGGGTGGGATGTGATGGGTGGTTGGGTTGCGATGAGAGTGAGGAATCACTAAGGTAAGTGATGTTGGTTAATGCAAATGCCAGAAGATGCAGATCCCAATGAGTGGAATGTATCCGAAGTTCCAAGCGATGATAGCGCCCAGGTAGGCAGCAAAGTTGAAGAGGGGTCCGGGCATGGCCTGGGTGTGTGGTTGGGTGGTGGTGGGTGGGCGTGGTAGTGGTGGTAGCCAGTTCCAAGCGATGATAGCGCCCAGGTAGGCAGCGGAGTTGAAGAGGGGTCCGGGCATGGCCTGGGTGTGTGGTTGGGTGGTGGTGGGTGGGCATGGTAGTGGTGGCAACCAGATCCAAGCGATGATAGCGCCCAGGTAGGCAGCGGAGTTGAAGAGGGGTCCGGGCATGGCCTGGGTGTGTGGTTGGGTGGTGGTGGGTGGGCGTGGTAGTGGTGGTAGCCAGTTCCAAGCGATGATAGCGCCCAGGTAGGCAGCGGAGTTGAAGAGGGGTCCGGGCATGGCCTGGGTGTGTGGTTGGGTGGTGGTGGGTGGGCATGGTAGTGGTGGCAACCAGATCCAAGCGATGATAGCGCCAAGGTAGGCAGCAAAGTTGAAGAGGGGTCCGGGCATGGCCTGGGGGGTGGGGGAGTGGGATGGGATGTTTGGGGATTGCTGGGTGGGATGTGATGGTGGGTGGGTGGGGTTGCGATGAGAGTGAGGAATCACTAAGGCAAGTGATGTTGGTTAATGCAAATGCCAGAAGATGCATGCCCCAATGGGTGGAAAGTAATCATGCTTCCAAGAGATGATAGATGGCTGAAGGAGACCCAAATCAACCCACAATCTCCAACCAAACCAAACCTGATTCAACTCAACACAAGCCAAGCCAACCCGACCCAACCTGATTCTACCCAAATCAACCCACAATCTCCAACACAACCCAACTAAACCTGATTCAACTCAACCCAACCCGACCCAACCTGATTCAACCCAACTCAACCCAATTCAACCCAACCCAATCAAACCAAACCTGATTCAACTCAACCCAAACCAAGCCAACCCGACCCAACCTGATTCAACCCAACTCAACCCAACCCAACCCGACCCAGCCTGATTCAACCCAACTCAACCCAAATCAACTCAACCCAAGCCAACCCAACCTGATTCAACCCAACTCAACCCAATGCAACCCAACCCAACCAAACCTGATTCAACTCAACCCAACCCAAGCCAACCCGACCCAACCTGATTCAACCCAACTCAACCCAAATCAACTCAATCCAACCCAACCAAACCTGATTCAACTCAACCCAACCCAAGCCAACCCGACCCAACCTGATTCAACCCAACTCAACCCAAATCAACTCAACCCAACCCAACCAAACCTGATTCAACTCAACCCAAGCCAAGCCAACCCGACCCAACCTGATTCTACCCAAATCAACCCACAATCTCCAACCCAACCCAACCAAACCTGATTCAGCTCAACCCAACCCGACCCAACCTGATTCAACCCAACTCAACCAAATTCAACCCAACCCAACCCAACCAAACCTGATTCAACTCAACCCAAGCCAAGCCAACCCAACCCAACCTGATTCAACCCAACTCAACCCAATGCAACACAACCCAACCCAACCAAACCTGATTCAACTCAACACAAGCCAAGCCAACCCGACCCAACCTGATTCAACCCAACTCAACCCGATGCAACACAACCCAACCCAACCAAACCTGATTCAACTCAACCCAAGTCAAGCTAACCCGACCCAACCTGATTCAACCCAACTCAACCCAATTCAACACAACCCAACTCAACCCAACCTGATTCAACTCAACCCAACCCAAGCCAACCCAACCCAACCTGATTCAACCCAACTCAACCCAACCCAAGCCAAGCCGACCCAACCTGATTCAACCCAACTCAACCCAACCCAACCAAACCTGATTCAACTCAACCAAACCTAAGCCAACCCGACCCAACCTGATTCAACCCAACTCAACCCAACTCAACCCAATTCAACCCAACCAAACCCAACCTGATTCAACCCAACTCAACCCAATTCAGATGGTGGGTGGTTGGGGACTTGGCTGTTGGGGGATTGGCGGTAGGCAGCAATGTTGGAGAGGGGTCCAGGCATGGCCTTGGATGGATCGTTGGGTGGTTACGGGGGTTACAGCCCACCTGAACCAGACTTAGGCAATGGTATGACTACTTGATTGTAACTGACTATAACTGACTATAACTGACTATAACAGGCTATAACAGAGTATAATAGACATACTGCTATGCCCACCTGAACCAGCCCCAGCCCAGTGTAGAACTGCTCGGTTGTAAGCCAGCTATTGCTGACTCAAACATAGTGTAACTGACTCTAACTGACTATAACACACCAATCAGCACAACCACCGGAACCAGACCCAGCCCAGTGTAGAACTGCTCGGTTGTAAGCCAGCCATTACCAAGAGGTGTGACCAGAGCTACCGCCACCACCAACACCACTTCCACCACGTCCAATGCCACCACCACCACCATTACCACTATATGATTAAGTATATTCACCGGAACCAGACCCAGCCCAGTGTAGAACTGCCCGGTTGTAAGCCAGCCATCACCAAGAGGTGTGACCAGAGCTACCGCCACCACCAACACCACGTCTTCCACGTCCAATGCCACCACCACCACCTCCACTGCCACCTAAAATGCCACCACCACCACCACTATATGATTAGTCACACCCACCTGTACCAGCCCCAGCCCAGTGTAGAACTGCTAGGTTGTAAGCCAGCTATAGCCAAGAGGTGTGACCAGAGCTACCGCCACCACCACCACCACTTCCACCACGTCCAATGCCACCACCACCACCTCCACTGCCACCTATAATGCCACCACCACCACCACCACTATATGATAAGTCACACCCACCTGTACCAGACCCAGCCCAGTGTAGAACTGCTCGGTTGTAAGCCGGCTATTGCTGACTCAAACATAGTGTAACTGACTCTAACTGACTATAACACACATATCAGCACACCCACCTGTACCAGACCCGGCCCAGAGTAGAACTGCTCGGTTGGAAGCCAGCTGTTGCCAAGAGGTGTTACCAGGGCATCCACACCCCCGTCTGCCAGACCCATCCCAGTGTATATCTGCTGGGTTGTAACAGACTCTAACTTACTATAACTGACCAAAACAAGCATACAACCATAAACCACACTCACCTGAACCAGACCCAGCCCAGTGAAGAAGTACTGGGTTGTAACTGACTCTTACTGACTGTAACAGACATACAACCACACTCACCTGAACCAGACCCAGCCCAGTGAAGAAGTACTGGGTTGTAACTGACTCTTACTGACTGTAACAGACATACAACCACACTCACCTGAACCAGACCCAGCCCAGTGAAGCTGTACTGGGTTGTAACTGACTCTTACTGACTGTAACAGACATACAACCACACTCACCTGAACCAGACCCAGCCCAGTGAAGAAGTACTGGGTTGTAACTGACTCTTACTGACTATAACAGACATACAACCACACTCACCTGAACCAGACCCAGCCCAGTGAAGAAGTACTGGGTTGTAACTGACTCTTACTGACTGTAACAGACATACAACCACACCCACCTGTACCAGCCCCAGCCCAGTGTAGAACTGCTCGGTTGTAAGCCAGCTATTGCCAAAAGGTGTGACCAGGGCATCCACACAGGGGGTCACACTACAGTCCTGGTCCACCACATCCCCAAGGAGCAGGGGCAGAACAACCTGTGGATGAGTGTGTGTGGGTGTGTGGTTCAGGGGAGGGGGGGGGGGGGGGGGGGGGGGGGGGGGTACCATGTGTCTGTGTGTGTGTGTGTGTGTGTGCGGTGGGTGGGTGGGTGGGTGGGTCAGTGGCAGGCATGAGTGGCCATCCACACACAGGGGGTCACTCTACAGTCCTGGTCCACCACATCTCCAAGGAGCAGGGCAGGACTACCTGTTGGTGGTGGTGGTGGTGGTGGTGGTGGTGGTGGTGGTGGGGTGTTGTGGGTGGGTGAGTGTGGGTGGGAGGGGGGGGGGGTCTTGGTGTGTTACCATGTGTGTGTGGGTCTTGTTGAGGTGTGTGTGTGAATGTATGTATGTCTGTATGAATGCATGGGAGGATGAGTATGACTGGGGCATTGAAACACAGGGGGTCACTCTACAGACCTGGTCCACCACATCTCCAAGAAGCCAAAGGGCAGAACAACCAGTGGGGTATATGATGTGTGGGGTGTGTGTGTGTGTGTGTGGGGGGGGGGGGGGATAAGATGGTGCGTGTGTTTGTGGGGGTATATGATGTGCGTGTTTCTGAGGGTGAAGGATGGGGGGGGGGGGGGGGGGGGGGGGTATGAATGTGTGTGGACATAAGTGCACCCCCCCATACCACCCACCCCATCCTCACAAACACACACATCATATACCCCCACAAACACACGCACCATCTATCCCCCCCCCCCCCTCCCCCCCCCCCCCACACACACACACCACACCATCACATGTCCTCCTCCACCCCACCCCCCACCCCACACATCATATACCCCCACATACACACACACCCTCACCTGTCCTCCCCATAGATAATGGAACCAGTCCTGTAAGAACACCTCAAACCAGTCCAGGGGGGGGGGGGGGGGGGGGGGGGCATCCATGTGGTGGTTTTAGTCCCACACAAGCACCCCCACCCCCACCACACACACACCTTATATTATCCACCCCCACCCACCCACCCACCACCACCACCACCACCACCTTCTACCCACACTTACACACACACACACACACACACACACATACACACACACACACACCTGTCCTCCTCCATAGATAATGGAGCCAGTCCTGTAGAACACCTCAAACCAGTCCAGGGGGGTTGCATCCATTCGGTGGTTGTAGTCCAACACACGCACCCAACACCAGGTGGGTACAAGATGGCTACCCACACAAGAATGATGAAACCACCCGCCCACATGCCGAAGCCCATGTGGCCAACCACGTAAGTGCCTGCTCCCTGCGGGGTGTGTGTGTGGTTTGCGTGTGTGTGTGTGTGTGTGTGTGTGTGTGTGTGTGTGTGTGTGTGTGTGTCGGGGGGAAGCGTTTGTGTGTGTGTGTGAGTGTGTGTGTGAGTGTGCATGTGTATCTGGGTATGTGTTTCGGTTTGTGTGTGTACATGTGTGTGTGTGCGTGAGTGTGTGTATGTGTGTGTGAGTTTGCATGTGTGTCTGGGTGTGTGTGGGGGAGTATGTTTGTGTGTTAGTGTGCGACCCACCTTGAGTCCCATGTCAACTTTATGACGTTGGATGGTAGTTATCAAGCCACCCACAAGCAATGAGTGTTGTGTGTGTGGTGTGGGTGTGGGTTGTGGGTGGAGTGTATGAGTGTGTGTGTGTGTTTGTGTGTCTGAGTGTGAGTGTGTGTGAGTCTGAGTGTGTGTCTGTGTGAGTGTGTGTGAGTGAGGGATTGAACGTGTGTGAGAGAGAGTGTGTGTGTGTATTTGTGTGTGTGTGTACATGTGTATGTGTGTGCGTGTGTATTTGTGTGTGTGTACATGTGTGTGTGTGTCTGCGTGAGAGAGAGTGCGTGTGTGAGAGAGTGTGTGTGTGTGTGTGTGTGTGTGTGTGTGTGTGTGTGTGTGTGTGTGTGTGTGTGTGTGTGTATGTTTGTGTGTGTATGAGCGTGAGTGTGTGTGTGCGTTTGTGTGTCTGAGTGTGAGTGTGTGTGAGTCTGAGTGTGTGTCTGTGTGAGTGTGTGTGAGTGAGGGATTGTACGTGTGTGAGAGAGAGTGTGTGTGTGTATTTGTGTGTGTGTGTATATGTGTATGTGTGTGCGTGTGTATTTGTGTGTGTGTACATGTGTGTGTGTGTCTGCGTGAGAGAGAGTGCGTGTGTGAGTGTGTGTGTGGGTGTGTGTGTGCTGTAGTGTGGTGTGTGTGTTGTGTGGTGCTTGATTGATGTCTATGTGTGCGTGTGTATTTGCTTGTGTTGTGTGTGGTGTGTGTGTGTGTTTGTGTGTTTGTGTGTGGGTATGAGCGTGAGTGTGTTTGTGTGTTTGTGTGTTTGTGTGTGTATGAGCGTGAGTCTAAGTGTGCGTGTCCGAGTGTGTGTGAGTGAGGGATTGTGTTTGTGTGATCATGAGAGAGAGTGCGTGTGTGTGTACTTGTGTGTGTGTACATGTGTGTGTGTGTGTCTGTGAGAGAGAGAGAGTGTGTGTGTGAGAGTGAGTGTGTGTGTGTGAGTGTGTGACTCACCGTGAGTCCCATGTCCACATTTCGATGTTGAATGGTAGTGGTCAAGCCACCCACGAGTGTGTGTGTGAGGGTGTTTTGTGTGTGAGTGTGTTTGTGAGTTTGTGTGTGTAAGAGCGTGCGTTTTTGAGTGGGTGAGTGTGTGTGTGAGAGTGAGTGTGTGTTTGTGAGTGTGTGACGCACCGTGAGTCCCATGTCCACATTGCGATGTTGGATGGTAGTGATCAAGCCACCCACAAGCATGAGTGTGTGTGTGTGTGTGTGTGTGTGTATGTTTGTGTGTGTATGAGCGTGAGTGTGTGTGTGTCTTTGTGTGTCTGAGTGTGAGTGTGTGTGAGTCTGAGTGTGTGTCTGTGTGAGTGTGTTGAGGAGGATTGTATGTGTATGAGAGAGTGTGTGTGTGTATTTGTGTGTGTGTGTATATGTGTATGTGTGTGCGTGTGTATTTGTGTGTGTGTACATGTGTGTGTGTGTCTGCGTGAGAGAGAGTGCGTGTGTGAGAGAGTGTGTGTGTGTGTGTGTGTGTATGTTTGTGTGTGTATGAGCGTGAGTGTGTGTGTGCGTTTGTGTGTCTGAGTGTGAGTGTGTGTGAGTCTGAGTGTGTGTCTGTGTGAGTGTGTGTGAGTGAGGGATTGTATGTGTGTGAGAGGGAGTGTGTGTGTATTTGTGTGTGTGTGTGTTTATGTGTATGTGTGTGCGTGTGTATTTGTGTGTGTGTACATGTGTGTGTGTGTGTGTCTGCGTGAGAGAGAGTGCGTGTGTGAGAGAGTGTGTGTGTGTGTGTGTGTGTGTGTGTGTGTGTGTGTGTGTGTGTGTGTATGTTTGTGTGTGTATGAGCGTGAGTGTGTGTGTGCGTTTGTGTGTCTGAGTGTGAGTGTGTGTGAGTCTGAGTGTGTGTCTGTGTGAGTGTGTGTGAGTGAGGGATTGTTTGTGTGTGAGAGGGAGTGTGTGTGTGTGTATTTGTGTGTGTGTGTATATGTGTATGTGTGTGCGTGTGTATTTGTGTGTGTGTACATGTGTGTGTGTGTCTGCGTGAGAGAGAGTGCGTGTGTGAGAGAGTGTGTGTGTGTGTGTGTGTGTGTGTGTGTGTGTGTGTGTGCGTGCTCTTGAATGTTTGGTGTGTGTATGAGCGTGAGTGTGTGTGTGCGTTTTGTGTGTTCTGAGTGTGAGTGTGTGTGAGTCTGAGTGTGTGTCTGTTGTGAGTGTGTGTGAGTGGGAGGATTGTATGTGTGTGAGGAGAGGAGTGTGTGTGTGTATTTGTGTGTGTGTGTGTGTATGTGTATGTGTGTGTGTGTGTACATGTGTGTGTGTGTCTGCGTGAGAGAGAGTGCGTGTGTGAGAGAGTGTGTGTGTGTGTGTGTGTGTGCTGTACGTGTGTGTGTGTGTGTGTGTGTGTGTGTGTGATTGTGTTGTGTGTGTGTATGTGTGCACCGTGTGTGTGTTGTGCGTTGGTGTGTGTGCTGTGTTTGTGTGTGTGTGTGTGTTTGGTGTGTGGGTGTATGAGCTGTGAGTGTTGAGAGTGTGTTTGTGTGTTTGTGTGTGTATGAGCGTGAGTCTAAGTGTGCGTGTCCGAGTGTGTGTGAGTGAGGGATTGTGTTTGTGTGATCATGAGAGAGAGTGCGTGTGTGTGTACTTGTGATGTGTACATGTGTGTGTGTGTGTCTGTGTGAGAGAGAGTGTGTGTGTGAGAGTGAGTGTGTGTGTGTGAGTGTGTGACTCACCGTGAGTCCCATGTCCACATTTCGATGTTGAATGGTAGTGGTCAAGCCACCACACGGTGATGTGTGTGTGTGTGAGAGGTTTTTTGTGTGAGTGTGTGTTGGTCAGTTGTGTGTGTAAGAGCGTGCGTTTTTGAGTGGGTGAGTGTGTGTGTGAGAGTGAGTGTGTGTTTGTGAGTGTGTGACGCACCGTGAGTCCCATGTCCACATTGCAATGTTGGATGATAGTGATCAAACCACCAATTAGCATTTGGGTTTGTGAGTTTGTTTGTGTGCGTGTGTGTGTGCGGTGTGTGTGTGGGGTGGGGGGGGGTGTGGGGGGGGGGCGCATGTGTGTGCATGTGAGAGTGTGTGTGTATGAGTGTGCGTGTGAAAGAGATAGTGCGTAATGTGTATGAAAGTGTGGGTCAGATGTGTCAGTGTGTGGGTGTGAGATAGTGTGTGTGTGTCTGTGTGTGTGAGTGAGGGATGTGGTGTTGTGTCTGTGTGAGAGTGTGTGTGTGTGTATTAGTGTGTGTGAGACTGAGAGTTTGTGTTTGAGAGTGTATGAGTGTGAGAGAGTAAGTGTGTGACCCACCGTGAGTCCCGTGTCCACATTGCGATGTTTGATGGTTGTGACCAAGCCACCCACAAGCATGAGTGTTTGATGGTTGTGACCAAGCCACCCACAAGCATGAGTGTTTGATGGTTGTGACCAAGCCACCCACAAGCATGAGTGTTTGTGTGTGTGAGTGTGTGTGTGAGAGTGTATGAGTGTGTGTGTGTGTGTGCGATTTTGTGTGTGTGTGTATGAGCGTGAGTGTGTGAGAAGTTGCACTGTTTGTGTGGGTATGCAGCGTGAGTCTAAGTGTGTGTGTCCGATGTGCGTGAGGGAGAGGATTCTGTGTGTGTGAGAGAGAGTGTGTGTGTGTGTATTTGTGTGTGTGCACATGTGTGTGTGTGTATGCGTGAGACAGAGTGTGTGTGTGAGAGTGAGTGTGTGTGTGTGAGTGTGTGACTCACCGTGAGTCCCATGTCCACATTTCGAAGTTGAATGGTAGTGATCAAGCCACCCACGAGTGTGTGTGTGTGAGGGTGTTTGTGTGTGTGAGTGTGTTTGTGTGTTTGTGTGTGTAAGAGCGTGCGTTTTTGAGTGGTTGAGTGTGTGTGTGAGAGTGAGTGTGTGTGTGTGTGTGTGACGCACCGTGAGTCCCATGTCCACATTGCGATGTTGGATGGTAGTGATCAAGCCACCCACGAAAATGGCCAAAGGGAAGAGCCAGGGGAGTGGGTGGGGCCAGTAAATGGCAGCAGCAGCTGCAAAGAGCGACATATACCTACGTGAGGATGGGGAGGGAGGGGGGGGAAAGGGGGGGTAAATACAAACTTGGTGGTGGTGGTGGTGGTGGTGTCTAGTTGTTGTTGTAAGTGGGAGTGGTGGGCCAGTAGATGGCGGCAGCAGCAGCAGCAAGGGCAACGATACCTACGTAGAGGATGGGGGGGGGGGGGAAAAGGGGGGTAAAATACAAACTGGTGGTGGTGGTGGGTGGTGTGGTTAGTTGTTGTTGTCAGTGGGGAGTGGTGGGCAGTAAGATGGCAATAGGTAGCAGCAGCAGCAAGGGCAACGATACCTACGTGAGGATGGGGGGGGAGAGGGGGGGGAAACGGGGGGGTAAAATACAAACTTCGGTGGTGGTGGTGGTGGTGTGTTATTTGTTGTTGTCAGCGGTGGAGTGGTGGGCCAGTAGATTGGCGGCAGCAGCAGCAGCAAGGGCAACGATACCTATTGGGGGGGGGGAGAGGGGGGTTAAAGGGGTTGGGGGTAAAATACAAACTTGGTGTGGGTGGGTGGTGGTGTATGTTGTTGTCAGTTATTGGCAACATAACTAAATTTGAGTGGAGGTGTAAAGCAGCAGCAGCAGCAAGGGCTATTGGGGGGGGGGGGTAAAATGTGGTTGGTTGTTGTTGGTTGAGTGGGTGGTGGTTAGTTGTTGTTGTCAGTGGGAGTGGTGGGCCAGTAAATGGCAGCAAGCAGCAGCAGCAAGGGCAACACCTTTTGGGGGGGGGGGGGGGGGGGTATGTGGTTGGTGGGTGTGGTGGCAGTAGTGTTGTGTTGGTTGTTTGTTCTTGATTTTTGTTGGAGTTGGTGGTGGTGGTTATTTGTTGTTGTCAGTGGAGTGGTGGGCCAGTAAATGGCAGGCAGCAGCAGCAGCAAGGGCAACGATACCTATTGGGGGGGGGGGGGGGTATTTGGGTGTGGTGGTGGTGTGGATGTGGTGTGTGGTTGTTGTTGTTTGAGTTATCAGCCAGGACCCAGGTCCCGGAGTGGTTAGTTGTTGTGTCATGGGCAGTGGTGGGCCAGTAAATGGCAGCAGCAGCAGCAGGGCAACGTACCTATTTGGGGGTATTGGTGTGGTGGGTGTGTTGTGGAGTTGCCTCGGTGGTTTGTGGTGCAGCAGGGGTTGGTTGTTTTTTGTGGAGTTGTTGTGGGCTGTTGGTTAGTTTGTTGTGGGTGTCAGCGGAGTGGTGGGCAGTAAATGGCAGCAGCAGCAGCAAGCTAGGCAACGCAATACCTATTGGGGGGGGGGGTATGTTGGTGTGGTGTGGTGGTGGGGTGTGGTGTTGTGTTGGTTGTTGGTGTTGTTGATGTTGTTGTGGGTTGGTGGTGGTTATTTGTTGTTGTCAGTGGGAGTGGTGGGCCAGTAGATGGCGGCAGCAGCAGCAGCAAGGGCAACAATACCTATCGGGGGGGGTATGTGGGCTGGTGGTGGTGGTCGTGGTGGTGGGAGTGTGCGTGTGTGTTGGTTGTTTGGTTGTTGTTGTTGGAGTTTGGTGGTGGTTATTTGTTGTTGTCAGTGGGAGTGGTGGGCCATGTGAATGGCAGCAGCAGCAGCGAGCAAGGGCAACGATACCTATTTTGGGGGGGGGGGGGGGGGGGGGTATGTGTGGTTGGTGGTGGTGGTGGGAGTGTGTGTGTTGGTTGTTGTTATTGTTGTTGTTGCAGTTTGGTGGTGCGGTGTGTGGTGGTGGTTAGTTGTTGTTGTCAGTGGGAGTGGTGGGCCAGTAAATGGCAGCAGCAGCAGCAGCAAGGGCAACGATACCTATTGGGCGGGGGGGGGGGGGGGGGTATGTGGGTTGGTGGTGGTTGGTGGTGAATGGTGGTGTGTTGGTTGTTGGTGTTGTTTGATTGGTGTTGGAGTTGGTGGTGGTGGTTATTTGTCTGTTGTCAGGGGTGGGCCAGTGCACAGCAGCAGCAAGCAAGGGCCAACCGGTGGCCAGGTAGATGGCGGCGGAGCGCAGCAGCAAGGCAGCAAGGGCGACTGATACCATTATTGGTGGGGTGGGTGTGGGGTGGGGTGTGGGGACGGGATCAGGCGTTATGGGGGTCGGGTAGTGGTGCGTGGCTGGTGGGCGTATGGGGATTGGTGGTAGGTGGTGGTGGGAGTGGTGGTATGTGTTGTTGTTGGTGTTGTTGATTGTTGTTGTGCGTGAGTTAGTGGTGTTATTTGTAGTGAGTTGGTGTGGTGGGCAGTGGTGGGCAGTAGATGGCAGGCCAGCAGCAGCAAGGGCAACAATACCTATTGGGAGGGGGGTGGGTGGGGTGGGGCGAGCGGGATATGGATTGGTGCTGGTTGCTGGTTAGTTAGTTGAGGTGGTGGTGGTGGTGGGAGTGGTGGGCCAGCTAGATGCGGCCAGCAGCAGCAAGGGCAACAATACCTATTGGGGAGGGGGGGGGGGTGGGGGTGGGGGGAGGGGATATGGATTGGTGCTGGTGCTGGTGTTAGTTGGTGGTGGTGGTGGTGGGAGTGGTGGGCCAGTAGATGGCGGCAGCAGCAGCAAAAGCAACAATAACCTATTGGGGAGGTGGGGTGGGAGGTTGGGGTGGTGTGGTGTTGGTGGTGGGTTAGTGTTCGGGCAGTGTGTTGGTTGTTGTGTGTTGGTGGTGTCAGTGGGAGTGGTGGGCCAGTAAATGGCCGGCGGCAGCAGCAAGGGCGACGATACCTATTTGGGTGGGTGAGGTGGGGTGGTGCAGTGAATACAAATAAAAGCTTGGGTGGTGATGATGGGATGGGTGGGGGGGTGGGGGGGGAGGGATGCTGTTGTTGGTGGTGGTGTGTACATATTGGTGGTGGTGGTAGTGGTGGTGTGGTCTCCAATACCGAGGGGAGGGACGGAACAATAAAACAATGTTCTAAAACAATTGTTACAGGCACTCGTTGTTTCACTCAAAAAATAATTGAGGCACTCGTTGTTTCACTCAAAAATAATTGTTACAGGCACTCGTTGTTTCACTCAAAAATAATTGTTACAGGCACTCGTTGTTTCACTCAAAAATAATTGTTACAGGCACTCGTTGTTTCACTCAAAAACAATTGTTACAGGCACTCGTTGTTTCACTCAAAAACAATTGTTTTACAGTTGCATCGTTGTTTCACTCGTTGCTTTCACTTCAAAAAACTAATTGTTACAGGCACTCGTTGTTGTTTCACTCAAAAACAATTGTTACAGGCACTCGTTGTTTCACTCAAAAACAATTGTTACAGGCACTCGTTGTTTCACTCAAAAACAATTGTTACAGGCACTCGTTGTTTCACTCAAAAATAATTGTTACAGGCACTCGTTGTTTCACTCAAAAACAATTGTTACAGGCACTCGTTGTTTCACTCAAAAACAATTGTTACAGGCACTCGTTGTTTCACTCAAAAACAATTGTTACAGGCACTCGTTGTTTCACTAATTGTTGTTTTCACTCAAAGGCAATAATTGTTACAGGCACTCGTTGTTTCACTCAAAAAACAATTGTTACAGCACTCTTGTTTCAACTACAAAAAATAAATTGTTACAGCACTCGTTGTTTTTCAAAAACAATATGTTAACAAAAATAAGGCACTCGATTGTTTCACTCAAAAACAATTGCTTACACCACTCGTATGTTTCACTCAAAAATAATTTGTTACAGCACTCGTTGTTTCACTCAATTGTTAAGCGCACTCGTTGTTTCACTCAAAACAATTGTTACACTCGTTGTTTCACTCAAAAAAAAACACAAATTGTACAAACTCGTTGTTTCACTCAAACACATAATTGTTACAGCGGCACTCCGTTGTTTCATCAAAAACAATTGTTACAGGCACTCGTTGTTTCACTCAAAAAAAATTGTTACAGGCACTCGTTGTTTCACTCAAAAATAATTGTTACAGGCACTCGTTGTTTCACTCAAAAACAATTGTTACAGGCACTCGTTGTTTCACTCAAAAATAATTGTTACAGGCACTCGTTGTTTCACTCAAAAAAAATTGTTACAGGCACTCGTTGTTTCACTCAAAAACAATTGTTACAGAGCACGTGTTTACATCAAAAATAATTGACAGGCACTCGTTGTTTCACTCAACAGCAATCGTTGTTTCATAATTGGAAAACAAAATTTGAAATCAAGTGAAGAGGAGAGAAGAGATATTGACCATTTGTTTCAAAAAACGTTGGTTGCCATGGGTTACAAAAAGTAGCAAAACATAAATATAGCACAACAAAATAGAAAAATAAAAATCACAAAAAGCATAAAACACACAAAAATAGGAAAGTGAAAAAACAAAACAAAGTGACACTGTCCAACAAACAAAGTAAGAGTGCCGGTAAAAAAATAATAACAAATGATTACAAATATCAGAAATACAAAAGGTGACGATACCTATCTGGCCCTTGGTCTCACACAACTGGAAAACGTTTCAAAGATAAATCAACAGTAGGAGGCCCTTTAGAGGAGAAGTAAGGACGATAATGGTTACAAAAATCCGCTCTCTTGTGTGGGTAGGGAAGAAGAAAAAAAATGTTAAACGCATAGACTAAAAGTGTCGAAACCTATCTGGCCCTTGGTCTCACACAGCTTCTGAAGGAAGCCCTTGGCAGCATGATAGTAATAATTATATAAATTTTGCTGGTGGTGGTGGTCGTGGTGGTGGTCGTGGTGGAGGCCATTGATTACAAAAAGCGGCAAAATCTTTTTAAAAGGGCAGGAAAAAACAATTCAAAAGCAAAGAAAAAGGTGACGATACCTATCTGGCCCATGGTCTCACACAGCTTCTGAAGGAGGCCCTTGGCGCAATGGTAATAACAAATAAAAACTTGGTGTGGTGGCAATAACTAATACAACTGTGGTGGTGGTGGTGTGTGGTGGTGGTGGTGGTGGTGGTCATTGGTGGTGTTGTGGTGGTGTAGTGGGTGGTGGGTGTTGGTGGGGTGTTGGTGGTGGTGCGAAGGTGTATGGTGTGGTCCGGTCAGGTGGTGTGTGTGGTGGTAAGGTGGTGGTGGTGCGATGGGCGGGGGGTGATGGGTGGTGGTGGTGGGTGGTGGGTGGTGGTGGTCGGGGTTGGTCATTGGTGGTGGTGGTAGGTGGTTGGTGTGGTGGTGGTGGTGTGGGTTGTGGTGGTGGTAAGGTGGTGTGGGGTTGGTGGTGTTGGTGTGGTCACGTGCCGGTGGTGGTGTGGGTGTGTGGTGTGGTGTCATGGTAGGTGGTATTGTGTGGTGGGTTGGTGGTGTCGTGTGGGTGGTGGTGGTGGTCATGGTGGTGCTGGTGGTGGTATGGTGGTGGTGGTCATGGTGGTGGTGGTCTGGTGGTGGTCATTGGTGTGGTCAATGGTGGTGGTCGTGTGTGGTCAGGTATGTAATATTGGTGGTGGTTGTGGGTGGTGGTGGTGGCCGTGGTGGTTGTTGGTGGTGGTGGTGGTCATGGTGGTGGTGGTCTTCAATGGTTGAGCGAGGTGGTATTGTGTGGTGGTCGTGGTGGTGTGTTGTGGTGGTGTACCGGTGGGTGGTGCGTGTCATGGTGGTGGTATGTGGTGATGGTCGGTTGGTAGGTGTGGTGGTTGGTGGGTGGTGGGTGTGGTGGTGAGGTGTGTCGGTCATGGTGGTGGTGGTCATTGTGGTGTGGTGGTGTCATTTGTGTGGGGTGTGTGGTAGGTGGGGTGGTGGTGGTGGTGGTGGTGGTGTTGGTGGTGGTGTGGTGGTGGTCATGGTTGGTGGTGGTCATTGGTTGTGGTGGTCATGGTGGTTGGTATTGGTGTGGTGGTGGTGTGGTGGTGGTGGTGTGGTGGTGTGGTGGGTGGTGGTGGTGGTGGTGTGTGGTCATGGTGTGGTGTGGTGGTATTGGTGGTGGTCGTCGGTGGTGGTGGTGGTGGTGGTCATGGTGGTGGTGGTCATGTGGTGTATTGGTGGTGGTCGTGGTGGTGTGGTGTGGTGGTGGTGGTGGTGGTGGTGTGGTGGTCGGTGGTTGGTTGGTGGTGGTGGTGGTGGTGGTGTGGTCATGGTGGTGGTGGTCATGGTGGTGGTATTGGTGGTGGTGTGGTGGGTGTGGTGGTGGAGGCCATTGATTACAAAAAGCGGCAAAAAACCTTAAAAAGGCAGAAAAAAAATCAAAAGCAAAAGAAATGTGACAATACCTATCTGGTCCTTGGTCTCACACAGCTTCTGGAGGAGGCCCTTGGAATCAAAATGGTTGGATATTTTATGGAATAATATCAAAATAATCAGTATTATTACAAAAAGTAGAAAATAAAAGAAATGTGTCGATACCTATCTGGCCCTTGGTCTCACACAACTTCTGGGGGAGGCCCTTGACGGCACGATGGTATCAAATAATACAATAATACAAGCACAAAAAAATAAAAGTGACGATCGGATGCCTATATGGACACTTGGAAAACAAAGGCGGCTGTTTTATATTTCGTTTTGTTATTTAAAAAACAAAACAAAATAGAAAAATATAAATTAAAAGCGGCAAAAATGAAAAGGTGTCAATACCTATCTGGCTCTTGGTCTCACACAGCTTCTGGAGGAGGCACTTGGAATCAAAATGGCAACAAATAATCAGTATTATTACAAAAAGCAGAAAATAAAACAAAAAGGTGACGATACCTATCTGGACCTTGGTCTCACACAACTTTTGGAGGAGGCCCTTGGCGGCACTGGCAACTAGGGCCACGCCAACTGCGCTTACACCTGGTGGGGGGGAGAAGGGGGGGATTTTTGGTGTGGTTTGATTTGGTTTGGTATGGTTTGGCTTGGTTTGGCATGGTTCGGTTCGGGGTAGCCATCCCATGGGGTGGAGAGTGTGGTGGTGCATAGCCTCCCCTCCCCTCCCCCACCACGCGTGTAAGCCGCATTGGCGTGGCCCTAGTTGCCCAGTGTGCATAGCCTCCCCTCCCCTCCCCCACCAGGTGTAAGCGCAGTTGGCGTGGCCCTAGTTGCCAGTGGTGCATAGCCTCCCCTCCCCTCCCCCACCAGGTGTAAGCGCAGTTGGCGTGGCCCTAGTTGCCAGTGGTGCATAGCCTCCCCTCCCCTCCCCCACCAGGTGTAAGCGCAGTTGGCGTGGCCCTAGTTGCCAGTGGTGCATAGCCTCCCCTTCCCCTCCCCCACCAGGTGTAAGCGCAGTTGGCGTAGCCCTAGTTGCCAGTGGTGCATCCCCTCCCCACCAGTTGTAAGCGCATCCCCTAGTTGCCAGTGGTGCATAGCCTCCCCTCCCCTCCCCCACCAGGTGTAAGCGCAGTTGGCGTGGCCCTAGTTGCCAGTGGTGCATAGCCTCCCCTCCCCTCCCCCACCAGGTTGTAAGCGCAGTTGGCGTGCCCTAGTTGCCAGTGGTGCATAGCCTCCCCTCCCCTCCCCCACCAGGTGTAAGCGCAGTTGGCGTGGCCCTAGTTGCCAGTGATGCATAGCCTCCCCTCCCCTCCTACAAAACACACCCTCACCTCCTATCCCCACCCACCCAGCCAGCCATCCCACACAGTGGTGCATAACCCCCCCCCCCCCACTCCCCCCACCCCCCCACACCCAATCCCCCCCCCCCCCCCCCCCCACACACACACACACACACACACCACACACACATCCCCCCCCCCCCCCCCCCCCCCCCTCGCCCTCATCCTCCTTTCCCCCCTCCCTTCTCCCTTCTCCCCACTCCTCAACTCCCCTCTCCCCACTCCCCAGTACCAGACTCACCAGATGCCGCACAGGTTAACCAGAAGGGTGGGGAGTTTAACACACGTGCTGCTGCATAGCCTAGGCCTGACATGATGAATGCGCCAGGGTACTGGAACAGGGCACCACTGACAAGACCACCTGCATGGGGGGGGGGGGGGGGGGGGGGGGTATTTGGGGGGGGGGGGAGCGCAGGTTCTAGGAAAGCTTTGCATGAATGCCACCATGTGTACATGTGTGTGTATATGTGATGTCGTGTTGTGTGTATGTGTGTTGTGTGTTGTGCCCCCCGTGTGTGTGTGTGTGTGTTGTGTGTGTGGTGTGTGTGTGTGTTGTACATACGTGAGTGTAAATGTGTGAGTTTATACATGCGTGCTCGTATGTGTGTATGTACGTGTGTATGTGTGTACATGTGTGCGTGTAAGTGTATTTGTATTTGTATGTGTATGTGTATGTGTATGTGTATGTTAGTGTTCGTGTGTGTGTACATGTGTGTGTAGTTGTATTTGTATGTGTATGTGAATGCGTATGTGTATGTGTAGTGTTCATATGTGTGTACATGTGTGTGTGTATGTTCCTGTGTGTGTTCGACTCACCAAGGACGCCCTTTTTGACGATTCCCAAGGCAAATGAAACTTGTGTTGACGATGGGCCAGGGAGGCATTGACCCAAGGCGAACAACTCCATAAAAACAGAGGCCGGCATCCAATTGCGCTTCTCCACCAACCTCTGCATAAGGTACATGGGTTCGAATTCGAATTAAATTTAAATTTAAATTTAGATTTGAAGTCAAATAAAATAAAAGTGGATCAGGAAGGCATTGACCCATTGAATCAAACAACTCCATAAACACGGAGGCTGAATCAATTGCCGCTTCTCCACCAACCTCAGCAGACACGCATTTTCAAATATATTCAAATTAAATTAAAGATAAAAAAAATAAAAATAAAAAATGGATTGGAAAGTATTACCAAAGCAAACAACTGCAAAAACACGAAGGCTGGCATCCAATTGCGCTTCTCCAGCAACCTCTGCATACACTGGTTCAAATTTAAATTCAAATTCAATTCAAATTCAATTCAAATTCAAATTCAATTCAAATTCAAATTCAATTCAATCCGTCCAAGGATGTAGAACTCAACCACCTCAACCACCTCAATAACCTAATCCACCTCAACCACCCACCTTCTGGAATAGGCCTATATGAGCAGCACCAATCCATCCCCTGCAACAACCTCAACCACCCCAACCACCTCCATCATCTGAAACAGGCCTATATGAGCAGCACCAATCCATCCCCTGCAACAACCTCAACCACCCCAACCACCTCCATCCTCTGGAACAGGCCTATATGAGCAGCACCAATCCATCCCCTGCAACAACCTCAACCACCCCAACCATCTCCATCCTCTGGACAGGCCTATATGAGCAGCCCCAATCCATCCCCTGCAACAACCGCAACCACCTCCATCCTCTGGAACAGGCCTATATGAGCAGCCCTAATCCATCCCCTGCAACAACCTCAACCACCCCAACCACCTCCATCCTCTGGACAGGCCTATATGAGCAGCCCCAATCCATCCCCAGCAACAACCTCAACCACCTCAACCACCTCCATCCTCTGGACAGGCCTACATGAGCAGCACCAATCCATCCCCAGCAACAACCTCAACCACCTCAACCACCTCCATCCTCTGGATAGGCCTACATGAGCAGCACCAATCCATCCCCTGCAACAACCTCAACCACCTCCATCCTCTGGACAGACCTATATGAGCAGCACCAATCCATCCCCTGCCAACAACCTCAAACCACCCCAAACCACCTCCATCCTCTGGAATATTGCCCTATTATGAGCAGCGGCTCTCCATAACCAATCTATCCATCGGAGCATCACATCAACCACCTCAACCACCTCAACCACCTACCATCTGGATCAGGCCTATATGAGGGGCAGGTCCTCTGAAACCAATCCATCCAAGCAACCACACCAACCACCTCAACCACCCACCTTCTGGAACAGGCCTATATGAGCGGCAGGCCCTCCGAAACCAATCCATCCGAGGATGGAGAACTCACGAATGAGTTCATACCATGACACGTCAGCGTACTCCACGACGGGGTCCAAATTAGGATCCGATACTTTCAGAGCCCATCCTTTGAAAGACTTCAAACTTCGCCAGGTGGGGGGCTGCTGGAGGGGTTGGGAGTGTAGGGGGTTGGGAGTGCAGGGCGGTTAAAGAGCTGTAGCGGTTGGGCGGGGGCTGTGTGTGGGGGGGGTGGGGGGCGGGGGGGGGGGGGGGGGGATTCCTGAAGCACCTGCAACTTTGGCAGGTTGGGGTGCTGGAGGGGTTGGAGTTGTAGGGAGTTTGGGAGTAGGCTATGGGTTGGAGCGCTCGTATAGCGGTTGGGACGTGTGCTGGCATGTTTAGGGGTTGGGAGTGTAGGGGTTGGAGTGTAGGGGTTGGGAGTGTAGCGGTTAGTTGCGGAGATGTGCGGGTTGGGCTCGGTGAGTGTGTTGTGTTAGGGGAGGGCCGGGTGAGGGGGGCGGTGGGGGGGGCATCCTTGAAGACTAACTTCGCAAGTGGGGCGGCTGTGCGGTTGGGAGGGGTGTTGGCGGAGTGCTAGGTGGTGGGATTGTAAAGGGGTGGAGTGTAGGCGGTTGAGGAGTGGGTAGGGTGGGGAGTGAAGTGGCTTGGGCTGCTGGAATGGGGTTAGGAGTGTAGGGGTTGGGAGTGTAGGGGTTGGGAGTTGTAGCCGGTGTCTTGGGCCTGTGTGTGTGTGGGGAGCGGGGGGTGGTGCGGGGAGGGGGGGCATCTTGAAGACTGCAACTTCGCAGGTGGGGGGCTGCTGGAGGGGTTGGGAGCTGTAGCGGGTGGGAGGATGTAGCGCTGTTGGCTGTGTGTGGTGTTGGGCGGGGGGGGGGCGGGCATCCTTAGAAGGACTGCCAACTTCGCAGTAGTGAGGGGCTGCTGGTTAGGGGTCTGGAGCTGCAGGAGTTGGACGTTGCAGGTTTGGGAGATAGTGTAGCGGTTGGGCTGTGTGTGGGTGGTGTGGTGGTGGTTGGCGGGGCGTCGGGGTAGCATCTTGAAGACGTGCCAAACTAGGGGCAGTGTAGGGGTGCCGGGGCTGCTAGGGGTTCGGCGAGTGTAGGGGTTGGATTGTAGGGGTTGGTAGTGTAGGGGTTTGGAGGGGTTGGGTGCTAGGAGTGTAGGGTGGGCAGTGGGATTTGTAGGGGTTAGGAGTGTAGGGCCGTTGGGAGTGTAGCGGCGTGGAGTGTAGGGTTGGAGTGTAGCGGGTAGGGTGTTGGGAGTGTAGGGTTTGGAGTGTAGGGTTCGGGAGTGAGTTGGAGGCTGTAGCGGTTGGGCTGGTGTGTGTGTGTAGGGGGGGGGGGGAGGGGGGGGGCGGAAGGGGGGCTGGGGCGGGGGCATCCTTGAAGACTGCAACTTCGCAGGTGGGGGGCTGCTGGAGGGGTTAGGGAGTTGTAGGGGTTGGGAGTGTAGGGTTGGAGTGTAGGCGGTTGGAGTGCTAGGGTTGGGAGATGTAGGCGGTTGGGAGTGTAGGTGTTGCAGTGTAGCGGGTTGGAGTGTAGGGGTGGGAGTGTAGGGGTTGGGAAGTGTAGGGGTGGGCAGTGTAGCGTGGGGCTGTGTGGTGTGTAGGGGGGGAGGGGGGCGGTGGGGTGGGGTGGGGGGGCATTGCCTTTGAAGACTTGCCACTTCGCAGGTGGGGGGCTGCTGGAGCGGGTTGGGAGTGTACGGGTTGGGAGTGTAGGCGTGGGGAGTTGAGCCTTTTGTAGCGGTTGGGCTGTGTGTGTTGTGGGGGGGGGGGCGGGGGGGAGGGGGGGGGCATCCTTGAAGACTGCAACTTCGCAGGTGGGGGGCTGCTGCGCAGGGGTTGGGAGTGTAGGGGTTGGGAGATGCTAGCTTGATGGCTGCTGTGTGTGTGGGGGGGGGGGGGGGGGGGGCAATTCCCTTCTGAAGGACTTGCAACTTCGCAGTGTGGGGGGCTGCTGGAGGGGAGTGCAGGGGTTGGAGTGCAGGTTAGGGAGTGCAGGGGTTGGGAGTGTAGCGGTTGGGCTGCTGTGGTGTGGTGGTGGGGGCGGGGGGGGGTGGGGAGGCATCCTTGAGGAGACTGCAACTTCGCAGGTGGCAGGTTGGGGGGCTGGAGCGGTTAGGGAGCTAGTTTTCTCCCCCTATAGCGGTTGGAGCTGATTTGATAGTGTTGGAGTGTGGGGGATTGTAGGGGGGAAGTGTAGGGGGGAGGGTAGGGGGGGGGGGGTGAGCATCCTTGAAGACTGCTTCGGCAGAGTGGGGGGCTGCTGGAGGTGTTTGGGAGTGTAGGGGTTGGGGATGTGTAGGGGTATGGGAGTGTAGCGCGTTGGGCTGGCTGTGTGTGCTAGGGGGGCGAGGATGGGAGGTGCGGGGGGGGGGGGGGGGGGCATCCTGAAGACTGCAACTTCGCAAGGCGGGGCTGCTGTGGAGGGGTTGGAGTGTAGGGTTGGAGTGTAGGGGTTGGGAGTGTAGCGGTTGCTGTGGCTGTGTTAGTGTGTGGGGGGGGGGGGGGCATTCCTTGAAGACTGCCAAACTTTCGCAGGTGGGGGGCTGCTGAAAGAGGCGCGTTCAGGCAGCAAACCCTGAAAGTGCAAGGGTTAGGGAGTGTAGGTCGCCGGCTTGGGGTGTAGCGGTTGGGCCCACTGTTAAGGAGTGTGTTGTGGGGCGGGGGTACGGGGGAAGGGGGGGGGCATCCTTGAAAGACTTGCAAAACTTCGCAGCGTGGGGACTGGCTGCTGGAAGGGGGTTGGGAGTGTAGGGGTTGGGAGGGTAGTGTAGGGTTGGGCTGTGTGTGTGTTCGCAGGTGGGGCGGCTGCTGGGGGGGGGGACGAAGTGTAGGGGGTGGGAGTATGTACGCTGGGCTGTGTGTGTTTGGGGGGGGGGGGGGGGGGGGGGCATCCTTGAGGACTGCAACTTCGCAACGTGGGGGGCTGCTGGAGGGCTTGCAGGGGTGGGAGTCGCAGGGGTTGGGAGTGCAGGGGTTGGGAGTGTAGCGGTTTGGGGGGGGGCTGTGTTGTGGTGGGGGGGGGGGGGGGGGTTGGGGGAGCATCCTTGAAGGACTGCAACTTCGCAGGTGGAGGGGCTGCTGGAGGGGTTGGGGAGTTATAGCCGTTGGGCTGTGTGTTGTAACATATGTGGGGGGGGGGCCCTTCTGGGAGGGGGGAGGCCGGGGAAGGGGGGGGCATCCTTGAAGACTGCAACTTCGCAGGTGGGGGGCTGCTGGAGGGGTTGGGGATGTAGGGGTTGGGAGTGTAGGGGTTGGAGTGTAGCGGTTGGGCTGTGTGTGGGGGGCGGGGGGAGGGGGGGGGGGGGGGGGGGGGGCATCCTTGAAGACTGCAACTTCGCAGGTGGGCGGGCTGCGGTGCTGGAGGGGGTGATGTAGGGTTGGGAGGTGTAGGGGTTGGACATAGAGTGTGTGTGGGGGGGGGGGGGTGGGGGGGGGGGGTAGCAACTTCGGGTTGGACCGTGGGCTGTAGTGTAGGGTTGGGAGTGTAGGGGTGCGGAGATGTAGCGGTTGGGCTGTGTGTGTTGGGGGGGGCGGGAGGCGGAGGGGGGGGGGAGACTTGTAGGGTGGGGTTGGAGGGGGAGTGTAGGGTTGGGAGTGTAGCGGTTGCTTCCGCAGGTGTGTGGGAGTGTGTAGGGGGGGGGCCGGGGGGTGGGGGGGTGGGGGCGGGGGGGGGGCATCCTTGAAGACTGCAACTTCGCAAGTGGGGGCTGCTGGGGGGGGGTAGAGGGGTTGAGTGTAGCAGTGTAGGGTTGGGAGTGTTAGGGTTGGGAGCTGTAGCGGTTGGGCTGTGTGTGTGTGTAGGGGGGGGGGGGGGGGGGCATCCTTGAAGACTGCAACTTTCGCAGTGTGGGGGGCTGCTGGAGGGGTTAGGAGTGTAGGGGTTGGGAGTGTAAGGGTTGGGAGTGTAGCGGTTGGGCTGTGTGTGTGTGTAGGGGGGGGGGGGGGGGGGCGAGGCGGGGGGGCATCCTTGAAGACTGCAACTTCGCAGGTGGGGGGCTGCTGGAGGGGTTGGGAGTGTAGGGGTTGGAGTGTAGCGGTTGGGCTGTGTGTGTGTGGGGGGGGGGGGGGGGGGGGCATCCTTGAAGACTGCAAACTTCGCCATTGTGGGGGCTGCTGGAGGGGTTGGAGTGCAGGGTTGGGAGTGCAGGGGTTGGGAGTGTAGCGGTTGGGCTGTGTGTGTGGTGGTGGTGGTGGGGGGGGGTCGGGGAGCATCCTTGAAGACTGCAACTTCGCAGGTGGGGGGCTGCTGGAGGGGTTGGGAGTATAGCGGTTGGGCTGTGTGTGTGTTGTGGGGGGGGGGGAGGGGGGGGGGGGGGGGCATCCTTGAAGACTGCACTTCCACTTCGCAGGTGGGGGGCTGCTGGAGGGGTTGGAGTGTATGGGTTGGAGAGTAGGGTTGGGGGGGGGAGGGGGGGGGCCGCCGGGGGGAGTGTAGGGGTTGGAGTGTAGGGGTTGGGATGTAGGGGTTGGGATTGTAGGGGTTGGAGTGTAGGGGTTGGAGTGTAGGGGTTGGGAGTGTAGCGGGTTGGGATGTAGGGGTTGGGAGTGTAGGGGTTGGGAGTGTAGGTGTTGGGAGTGTAGGGGTTGGGAAGTGTAGGGGTTGGAGTGTAGCGGTTGGGCTGTGTGTGTGTGTAGGGGGGGAGGGGGGGGGGGGGGGGGGGGGGGGGGGCATCCTTGAAGACTGCAACTTCGCAGGTGGGGGCTGCTGGAGGGTTAGGAGTGTAGGGGTTGGGAGTGTAGGGTTGGGAGTTGTAGCGGTTGGGCTGTGTGTGGGGGGTGGGGGGGGGGGGAGGGGGGGGGCATCCTTGAAGACTGCAACTTCGCAGGTGGGGGCTGCTGGAGGGGTTGGAGTGTAGGGGTTGGGAGTGTAGCGGTTTGGGCTGTGTGTGTGTGTGGGGGGGGGGGGGGGGGGCATCCTTGGAAGACTGCAACTTCGCAGGTGGGGGGCTGCTGGAGGGGTTGGAGTGCAGGGGTTGGGAGTGCAGGGGTTGGGAGTGTAGCGGTTGGGCTGTGTGTGGTGGTGGTGGTGGGGGGGGGGGGGGGAGCATCCTTGAAGACTGCAACTTCGCAGGTGGGGGGCTGCTGGAGGGGTTGGGAGTATAGCGGTTGGGCTGTGTGTGTGTGTGGGGGGGGGGGGGGGGGGGGGGGGGGGGGGGGGGGGGCATCCTTGAAGACTGCAACTTCGCAGGTGGGGGGCTGCTGGAGGGGTTGGGAGTGTAGGGTTGGGAGTGTAGGGTTGGGAGTGTAGCGGTTGGGCTGTGTGTGGGGGTGGGGGGGGGGGGGGGGGGGGGGGGGGGCATCCTTGAAGACTGCAACTTCGCAGGTGGGGGGCTGCTGGAGGGGGTTGGGAGCTGAGGGGTGGAGTGTAGGGGTTGGGAGTGTAGCGGTTGGGCTGTGTGTGTGTGGGGGGGGGGGGGGGGGGGGGGGGGGCATCCTTGAAGACTGCAACTTCGCAGGTGGGGGCTGCTGGAGGGAGTTAGGAGTGTGGGTTGGGAGTGTAGGGGTTGGGAGTGTAGCGGTTGGGCTGTGTGTGTGTGGGGGGGGGGGGGGGGGAGGGGGGGGGGCATCCTTGAAGACTGCAACTTC
>JAJSRW010001563.1:35000-82500 GCA_022414725.1 Microglena sp. YARC | reverse complement strand
CTCCACAACAGGATCCATATTAGGATTCGATACTGCAGGCCCATCCTTGAAGACTTCGACTTCATCGGAGGGGGGCTGCTGGAGGAGAGAGGAGGTGGGTGGGTGGTGGGTGGTGTGGTGGTGGTGGGTAGGGGGGGGGGGGGGGGGGGGGGGGGGCATCCTTGAAGACTTCCACTTCGCCGGAGGGGTGGGTGGAGGAGGGGGGCTGCTGGAGGAGAGGAGGTGGGGGGGGGGGGGGGGGGGGGGGGGGGGGGCATCCTTGAAGACTTCCACTTCGTCGGAGGGGGGCTGGTGGAGAGGAATGGGGGGGGATGGGGGTGTGGGTGTGGATATGGGTGTGGGTGTGGGTATGGTGTGGGTGAGGGTGGGTGGGGTGGGGGAAGGTGGGGGTATGTAGGCACCATCCTTGAGGACTTTGACATTGCTGGAGGGGGCTGCTGGAGAGGAATGGGGGGGGGGGGGGGGGGGGGGATTGTGTGTGTGTGTGTGTGTGGGGGGGGGGGGGGGGGGGGGGGATTTTGTGTGTGTTTGGGTGTTTGGTGGTGTGGGTGTTTGGTGTGTGGGTGTGGGTGTGGGCGTGTGGGTGTGGGTGGGTGGGGTGGGGGGGTGTGGGTGTGGGGTGGGGGGTGGGGGAGGGGGTGGGGTAGTGGTACACATACACAAACACATGTAGCTGGTTAGTGTAAGCTCGCCTGCTTTGTCCCCCCATCCTGTTGACACGCACACTCACACATAGACATACACGCACACTCACACATAGACATACACACTCACACAGACACATGCACACTCGCACACACATACACATACACGCACATACACATACACACTCACACTCACAAACACACACATGAAACACGCACACAAAACACGCACACGAATAACACACACACACCACATGCATGAAACACACACAAAACACCCGCACAAAACACACACACAAAACCCACACAAAAACAATAACACACACACTCACACATGCACTAAACACATACGCACGCACGAAACACACACACCACATGTAACAAACACACACAAAACACATACTCACACGAACCTTGGTTAATGCATCACCACCCCCTTGACCGGTGTTGCCTACCAGTACGCATAACATTGACCTTGAGTGGTGTTGCCCAGCAGCAAAAGCACAAGATGCACATTACGAAAACGATTCACACATGCACCACACACACACAAAACACACAAACACATAACATATGCGCACACGAACATCGGTTAATGCATCATCACACCCTTGACTGGTGTTGTCTAACAGCACAGCCACAAAACACAAATGAAAGCTAAAACAGAAAACAAAAAACATAAAACACAAAAAATAAAACACAAAAAATGAAACATAAACTAACATAAAACAAAAAACATAAAACACAAAAAATGAAACATAAAAAATGAAACATAAAACAAAAAACATAAAACATAAAAAATGAAACATAAAACAAAAAACATAAAACATAAAACATAAAACATAAAACAAAAAACATAAAGCACAAAAAATGAAACATGAAAAATGAAACATAAAACATATAACAAATAACATAAAACATAAAAAATGAAACATAAAACAAATAACACAAAACAAAAAACATAAAACATAAAACAAATAACATAAAACAAAAAACATAAAACATAAAACATAAAACAAATAACATGAAACATAAAAAATGAAACATAAAAAATAAAACATAAAACAAAAAACAAAAAACATAAAACATAAAAAATGAAACACAAAAAATGAAACATAAAAAATAAAACATAAAACATAAAACAAAAAACAAAAAACATAAAACACAAAAAATGAAACATAAAAAATGAAACATAAAACATATAACAAATAACATAAAACAAAAAACATGAAACATAAAAAATGAAACATAAAAAATAAAACATAAAACATAAAACAAATAACATAAAACAAAAAACATAAAACATAAAACATGAAACATAAAAAATGAAACATAAAAAATGAAACATAAAAAATAAAACATAAAACATAAAACAAATAACAAAAAACAAAAAACACAAAAAATGAAACATAAAAAATGAAACATAAAACATATAACAAATAACATAAAACAAAAAACATAAAACATAAACCATAAAACAAATAACATAAAACAAAAAACATGAAACATAAAACATAAAAAATGAAACATAAAAGATAAAACATAAAATATGAAACATAAAACATAAAACATGAAACATTAAAAATGTGAACCACACATGCACGGAACACGCACTACACACACACACCACAAACTAAAAACACACGTACACACACGAACCTTGGTTAATGCAAATCACCACCCTCTTGAGTGTTGTTGCCCCACACCACACACCACACACCACACACCACACACACGAAACACACACTCGGACCACACACACCACACACACACATGCGCACACAAACCTTGGTCAATGCATATCACCACCCACTGATTTTTCGCCCTTATCCCCCTTCAGTGCTGTTGCCCAACATCACAGCCACAAGACACAAATAAAAAAACAAAAAACGCACCACACATGCACCACACACACACACGAAACACACAATAAACACCCACACAAAAACACACATATGCGCACACAAACATTGGTTAATGCATATCACCCCCCCCCCCCCTCGATTTGTCCCCCCCATCCCCTTCAGTGCTAACAGCAAAGGCACAAGACGCACATAAAAAAAAAGATCCACACATGCACCACACACAGAGGAAACACACACACAAAACACATACGCACACAAACCTTGGTTAATGCATCACCACGCCCTTGACTGGTGTTGCCTAACAGTGCAGGCACAAAAAACAAAATAACACACACACACATATGTACCATACACACACACCACACACACACGAAACACACACATACATACGCACACAAACCTTGGTTAATGCATCACCACCCCCTTGACTGGTGATGCCTACCAGCGCAGGCACAAGACACAAATGACAAAATAACACACACGCACACTTACTGACCATATACACACAAAACGCACAACACACACACGCGCAAACACACAAACAGATATACACACACAAACCTTGGTTAATGCACCACCACCCCCTTGACTGGCATTGCCTAACAGCAAATTCTTAGGTCCACCAGACTCCACAGACTCAATAGCTGCACTATCCCTGACTGAATTGGCGTTGACGCTGGCCATAGCTGGAGGGGGGTCCTGTGACGAGTAATCAGCGTCAGCCCCCACAGGTGTGACCCGGTTCCTCATCACTCTTTAAGCTCTCGCCGTCCGGCGAGTCAGGGTCCGCCAAGCGGCTTTGCGATTAATTAATAGCCGCTGCGGTAGGAGGAATCGGACGCCCCGCCTACAGATGCGGTGCTCCTATCCGGAGGCAGAAGTCTACGGCAGCAGCAAGGACGAGAGGAATGGGGGAGCGGAGGATACGCAAATGGTGGGGCTACGCAGACGCTATGCCAAGCGATGCGGTGTTCGTTCCCAGAGTTGTAGGCCTAAAGCAGCAGCAAGGAGGGTAATGGAGGAATGGAGGAGTGGAATAATGGAGGAATGGAGGAATGGAGGAGAGGAGTAATGGAGGGGTAGAGGGATGTGAGAATGGGGGAATCCAGGAAGGGAGGATGCGCAAAAGGAGGAGTTCGCAGGCAGTGGGCAAGCTGGGAGCTAAGGGAGTGGGGGTGGAAAGAAAGATAGCAGTTCGTCAAATCGGCGCGGCTTCAAATTGGTCAAGCAGGCCAACCCGGGAGGTGTTGTGTGTGCTTGCCTTGCCTTGGGTCAACATCAGCCAGTCTAAGCCAATTTAGTGGAATGAGAAGAGGGGTGGTTATTAGCAGGGATCGTCAGTAGAAGGTAGATGGGTGGCGCGTGGCGAGGCCTCCTCCGCGAGGAGGAGGGGGGGGGGGGGGGGGGGATTGATGCCGCCGGTGCTCTTGATTCGAAGGAATCTTCCCCGGTTGGTACAGCGTGTATGGTGCTAATCGTGTGTGGATTCGGTTGGGTGTCGGTTGTGGGTAAGAGGCGGTTGAGAATCCGTTGGGAGAAAACCGACAACTGGCGAGGGGCGTGCGGGCGTGTGTATTTGATTCGGTTGTAAGTCGGTTGAAATGTGAAGCGTAGCTCGGGTGGAGGCCTCCTGGAAGTGGTTGGGAGTCGTGCACCGGTTACAATCGATAACCGTTGTATAGGAATGTTCGAAGTGATGACGTCATCACTCATCAGGGTACTACACGACGCGCGCGCACGTTCAAGCGCGCAAGCTTTTAGAGTCCGACTGCGCGAAAGAGACCTCCTCTGCGTGCAGCGCGCATTTGATTATTTGGAGATTTGGAGATTTGTTTATTTGGAATCGATAATGTAGTTACGGTTCGCAAAGTAAAGAGTTTCGAGCAGTGCATAACTAATTATATCGTGACTGTGCAAGGTGACTGGGTCAGTGGGTTGGTTGTGGGTCGTTTGCGTCTCGGGATGCAGGCTATGGAATTCAGGGGGCCCTAATGGAACCGGTTGCGTCTCAGGACGCAGGCTTTTAGGACCGGTTGACCCCAGCCCCCCAAATATATATACCGGGACCAGCCCCCCCAGCACCCGGCCAACAATCTCACCTAGGTACCGCTGGTTTGTGTAGGGAGACCCACCTCATGGGGTGAAAGACACAACTAAAAAGAAAAAAACTAAGGGTACCATACCAGGGCTAGCCTAGGAACCTCCCCCCCTACTAAAAAGCAGACAATGATGGTGATGACATTTTTCGTCGTGGTGCCCTTCAAGATGTCACACATCACCAATTCAAAGTAGACAGTCTGGTGTCCACCTTCACCTTTCCTCGAATCTTGCCATCCTTCATCTGTATTGAAGTGAACCCCGCCACAATGTTGGCAGACGGCCCTAGTTTGTTTGGGCCCAGGTGCCAAGCCCCACCAGAATTGGCGCAACCCATCCACCAAAGTTTTCGCCATTTTCTTAGGCGCATGCGGTACTGAAAATTTTCTCATTGCCGGTACGGCCTATCCTGGAGCCCAAAATACTTGGCGTAAGTGCGGTATCGTTCTCTATCTGTCCTAACATATAAAGTACTTGTTATTCACCGGGTTTTCCCGGTTTACCTAGAGTGGCTTAGAGTGCACAGGTCTCCCGCCCTGTAGCACTGTACTGCAGTGCCGCTGCCAGCTATGGCACGGACTCTGATGCCGGTACCCTGAGGTACTGCGCCATCTCAGTACTTCCTCCTAGCGCATTGATTGAATGCTTTATCTACTGTAACGATCAGATTCTCTGGCTACTTCCCTTCGTAATTGTGCGCTGCATATAACTCCGGAAAACCAAAGTACTCATATAGAGATCCATGTTGTCATGTTGCCCTTCATTAACATCCTGATTCCTTTGAAGGATGGAAATACTGAAATCAATTTATAAAACAATGCGATGTTAATCGCGCACTTAAATTATCATCCTAGCTGAGATGATGATTTAATCATATTGCAGAAGTTAAGTAACACTGTAGCACGGACTCACGGCCCCCGTCGGTTAAATGTTGTTTGGGATTCAGTTCATCAGTACTTTTTCTTTTTAAGCCCTTCCTATACTGTTGGGCAAGTCACTTTAGCTGATTGGGCCTACCCCTGGACTGTAACATACATACATACATACATACATACATAGCCCCCCCATATAACGATTATAGGACCCTGTTTCAAGAGCCAGTAATAGTTATAGTTATAGGCTTGGTGCCCCTGTTTTAGGACCCTGTTCTCGGACCAAGCCACTTATCCCCTGGTTCAGATCGAAGCCACTAATTCCAGTTATCAAGCTACTTATCTTCGCGATTGCCCTGCTACTTCTCTCGCTGCGAATTCAAAATGCCTGAAATTCGATCACCAACTTCTCCCATGGCCCGGAGTCTGAGGCCTCAGTTCAGGTTGCGTCTGAAGATGGACGACCTATCAATGCCATGGATGTTGATCAACTGGTCGTCAGCCAGGCGACTAAGGCCTGGGCCTTTGGTTTACATTGCTCGTGAGAAGGGCAAGAAGGTCATGTGCAAGCTACAGAAGACCATTCTCAAGTACTAGTTCCTGGTACAAAATGGGGAAGTGCCATCCCCCCTATTGCACTATTACTGGACAACTCATGCCTTAGAGTAGCACTAGTAATGGACAACTCATGCCTTAGAGTAGCACTAGTAATGGACAACTCATGCCTTAGAGTAGCACTAGTACTGGACAACTCATGCCTTAGAGTAGCACTAGTACTGGACAACTCATGCCTTAGAGTAGCACTAGTACTGGACAACTCATGCCTTAGAGTAGCACTAGTACAGGACAACTCATGCCTTAGAGTAGCACTAGTACTGGACAACTCATGCCTTAGAGTAGCACGAGTACTGGACAACTCATGCCTTAGAGTAGCACTAGTAATGGACAACTCATGCCTTAGAGTAGCACAGGTACTGGACAACTCATGCCTTAGAGTAGCACAGGTACTGGACAACTCATGCCTTAGAGTAGCACAGGTACAGGACAACTCATGCCTTAGAGTAGCACTAGTACTGGACAACTCATGCCTTTGAGAATGTATCATGGTAAAGATGTATTCATGTTTATCTCTCAAAGTGCCTCCCACTCTTTCCCATGTCTCCTCTATGAATGAGTACAAGTAAGATTTCAGCCCATGTTAGTTCCTATGTACTGAATATTGTGAGGATTACATGTGACTCTTTGTGTGCTACATGTGAGTGTCTGTGTGAGCTAAATGTGACTCTCTTTGTGTGCTACATGTGAGTGTCTTTGTGTGCTACATATGACTCTTTGTGTGCTACATGTGAGTGTCTTGGTGTGCTACATGTTACTCTTTGTGTGCTGCAAGTGACTCTCTTTGTGTGCTACATGTGAGTGTCTTGGTGTGCTACATGATACTCTTTGTGTGCTACATGTGACTCTCTTTGTGTGCTACATGTGAGTGTCTTGGTGTGCTACATGTGACTCTCTTTGTGTGCTACATATGAGTGTCTTGGTGTGCTACATGTGAGTCTTTGTGTGCTACATGTGACTCTTTGTGTGCTACATGTGAGTGTCTTGGTGTGCTACATGTGACTCTTTGTGTGCTACATGTGAGTGTCTTGGTGTGCTAAATGTGAGTGTCTTGGTGTGCTACATGTGACTCTCTTGGTGTGCTACATGGGAGTGTCTTGGTGTGCTACATGTGACTTTCTTGGTGTGCTACACGAGACTCTCTTGGTGTGCTACATGTGGGTGTCTTTGTATGCTGCATGTTAGTGTCTTTGTTTGCTTCATGTGAATGTCTTTGTGTGCTACATGTGACTCTTTGTGTGCTACATGTGAGAGTCTTTGTGTGCTACATGTGAGTGTCTTTGTGTGCTACATGTGAGTGTCTTGGTTTGCTACATATGACTCTCTTGGTGTGCTACATGTGTATCTCTTGGTGTACTACATGTGGGTGTCTTTGTGTGCTACATGTGAGTGTCTTGGTGTGCTACATGTGACTCTTTGTGTGCTACATGTGAGTGTCTTGGTGTGCTACATGTTACTCTTGGTGTGCTACATGAGAGTGTCTTGGTGTGCTACATGTGACTCTTGGTGAGCTACATGTGAGTGTCTTTGTGAGCTACATGTGACTCTTTGTGTGCTACATGTGAGTGTCTTTGTGTGGTACATGTGAGTGTCTTTGTGTGCTACATGTGTGTGTCTTTGTGTGCTACATGTGTGTGTCTTTGTGTGGTACATGTGAGTGTCTCTGTTTGCTACATGTGAGTGTCTTTGTGTGCTACATGTGAGTGTCTTTGTGTGCTACATGTGACTGTCTTGGTGTGCTACATGTGAGTGTCTTTGTGTGCTACATGTGAGTGTCTTTGTGAGCTACATGTGAGTGTCTTAGTGTGCTACATGTGAGTGTCTTTGTGTGCTACATGTGAGTGTCTTGGTGTGCTACATGTTAGTGTTTTTGTGTGCTTCATGTGAGTGTCTTTGTGTGCTACATGTGACTCTTTGTGTGCTACATGTGAGTGTCTTTGTGTGCTCCATGTGACTGTCTTGGTGTGCTACATGTGAGTGTCTTTGTGTTCTTCATGTGAGTGTCTTTGTGTGCTACATGTGAGTGTCTTTGTGTGCTTCATGTGAGTGTCTTTGTGTGCTACATGTGACTCTCTTGGTGTGCTACATGTGAGTGTCTTGGTGTGCTACATGTGACTCTTTGTGTGCTACATGTGTGTGTCTTTGTGTGCTACATGTGAGTGTCTTGGTGTGCTACATGTGAGTGTCTTGGTGTGCTACATGTGACTCTCTTGGTGTGCTACATGTGACTCTCTTGGTGTGCTACATGTGAGTGTCTTGGTGTGCTACATGTGAGTGTCTTTGTGTGCTACATGTGAGTGTCTTTGTGTGCTACATGTGAGTGTCTTTGTGTGCTACATGTGAGTGTCTTTGTGTGCTACATGTGAGTGTCTTTGTGTGCTACATGTGACTCTTTGTGTGCTACATGTGACTCTCTTGGTGTGCTACATGTGACTCTCTTGGTGTGCTCCATGTGACTCTCTTGGTGTGCTACATGTGAGTGTCTTTGTATGCTACATGTGAGTGTCTTTGTGTGCTACATGTGAGTGTCTTGGTGTGCTACATGTGACTCTCTTGGTGTGCTACATGTGAGTGTCTTTGTGTGCTACATGTGAATCTCTTGGTGTGCTACATGTGAGTGTCTTGGTGTGCTACATGTGACTCTCTTTGTGTGCTACATGTGAGTGTCTTTGTGTGCTACATGTGAGTGTCTTTGTGTGGTACATGTGACTCTCAGGGTGTGCTACACGTGACTCTTTGTGTGCTACATGTGACTCTCTTGGTGTGCTACATGTGAGTGTCTTGGTGTGCTACATGTGAGTGTCTTGGTGTGCTACATGTGAGTGTCTTGGTGTGCTACATGTGAGTGTCTTTGTGTGCTACATGTGAGTGTCTTTGTGTGCTACATGTGAGTGTCTTTGTGTGCTACATGTGACTCTTTGTGTGCTACATGTGAGTGTCTTTGTGTGCTACATGTGAGTCTCTTGGTGTGCTACATGTGACTCTTTGTGTGCTACATGTGAGTGCTCTTGGTGTGCTACATGTGACTCTTTGTGTGCTACATGTGATGTGTGCTACATGTGACTCTTTGTGCTACATGTGTGTGCTACATGTGAGTGTCTGGTGTGCTACATGTGACTCTTTGTTGCTACATGTGAGAGTTTTGGTGTGCTACATGTGAGTCTGTGTTTGCTACATGTGAGTGTCTTTGTGTGCTACATGTGACTCTTTGTGTGCTACATGTGTGTGTCTTTGTGTGCTACATGTGAGTGTCTTTGTGTGCTACATGTGAGTGTCTTTGTGTGCTACATGTGACTCTTGTGTGCTACATGTGACTCTCTTGTGTGCTACATGTGAGTGTCTTTGTGTGCTACATGTGAGTGTCTTTGTGTGCTACATGTGAGTGTCTTTGTGTGCTACATGTCTTTGTGTGCTACATGTGAGTGTCTTTGTGTGCTTCATGTGAGTGTCTTTGTGTGCTACATGTGACTCTTTGTGTGCTACATGTGACTCTCTTGTGTGCTACATGTGACCTCTTGTGTGCTCCATGTGACTCTCTTGGTGTGCTACATGTGAGTGTCTTTGTATGCTACATGTGAGTGTCTTTGTGTGCTACATGTGAGTGTCTTGGTGTGCTACATGTGACTCTCTTGGTGTGCTACATGTGAGTGTCTTTGTGTGCTACATGTGAATCTCTTGGTGTGCTACATGTGAGTGTCTTGGTGTGCTACATGTGACTCTCTTTGTGTGCTACATGTGAGTGTCTTTGTGTGCTACATGTGAGTGTCTACATGTGATGCTACACGTGTCTTTGTGTGCTACATGTGTGTGCTACATGTGAGTGTTGCTACATGTGAGTGTCTTGGTGTGCTACATGTGTGTCTGTGTGTGCTACAGTGTGCTACATGTGAGTGTCTTTGTGTGCTACATGTGAGTGTCTTGGTGTGCTACATGTGAGTGTCTTGGTGTGCTACATGTGACTCTTTGTGTGCTACATGTGAGTGTCTTGGTGTGCTACATGTGAGTGTCTTGGTGTGCTACATGTGACTCTTTGTGTGCTACATGTGACTGTCTTGGTGTGCTACATGTGAGTGTCTTGGTGTACTACATGTGACTCTTTGTGTGCTACATGTGAGTGTCTTGGTGTGCTACATGTGACTCTTTGTGTGCTACATGTGAGAGTTTTGGTGTGCTACATGTGAGTCTGTGTTTGCTACATGTGAGTGTCTTTGTGTGCTACATGTGAGTGTCTTGGTGTGCTATATGTGAATGTCTTTGTGTGCTACATGTGAGTGTTCATGTGTGCTACATGTGACTCTTTGTATGCTACATGTGAGTGTCTTTGTGTGCTACATGTGAGTGTTCATGTGTGCTACATGTGACTCTTTGTGTGCTACATGTGAGTGTCTTTGTGTGCTACATGTGACTCTTGTTTAGCTACATGTGAGAGTCTTGGTGTGCTACATGTGACTCTTTGTGTGCTACATGTGAGTGTCTTTGTGTGCTACATGTGTCTTGTGTGCTACATGTGACTCTCCTTGTGTGCTACATGTGACTCTCTTGGTGGCAGTTTTTTGGTGTGGTGGCAGTTGTGTGGTGTTTGTGTTGTGTGGTTGTAGTTGTATTGTGTTCTGTAAAGGCAGTTGTGTTTGTGATTGTGTGGCAGTTGTGTTGTGTGTTGTGTGGGTTTTTTTTGTGGTGTGGTGGCAGTTGTATTGTTTGGGTTGTGTGAGGGTGGCAGTTGTGTTGTGTTGTGTGTGTGTGGTGGCAGTTGTGTGTGTTTGTGTGGCAGTTGTGTTGTGCCGTTTGGTGGCAGTTGTGTTGTGTTTGTGTTTTGTTGTCATATGTTACAATCGCCAGACACGGGCTAATAATTCGAAACCGTTCAAGAAGCATTTGTGTGTACTTTGTGCAGCGAGGAGAACGTGTGCAGAATGCGAGCAAGTTACAGGGTCAAACGCGCCGCAAGTGGTACTTAGTGACAGGCGACGTGTGTTGATCAGGAGTGCGAGGGCTCGTGATGCTTGCCCACAGGGCACTAGATAGGATGCTTGACGAGAAAATTGCGGTGGCTGTAGGTATTCGCAAGAGAGATAAGCGAGAGAGGGACAACGGCACTCGTCTGGATAAACATTGAAAGGGCGTCTTGGATGAATTCGCCTGATGCGGCAATGAGCTGAAAGAGTGCGTGTTTGGAGCGATGATTCAGTGAAGCGCGACTACCAATTTTGGGGCGTTGTAACCGCTGACCCTGTCGCATGCCAATCGCGTAATTCAAATCCAAGGGTCCAGGTGGGTAGGGTCGGAGAGGGTGTTCAAATTTCCGTGGTCTCTCTGTCCTGGCGGGTTAACCCCAAACCAAACGTTAACCCAAACCTGCATTTTCTGACCGACCTCGTAAAGTTTACGGGAAGACCGTCGAAGACGCGCCAATGCAAGAGAAGCGGACAGTGTGATGTTTGGAGATGGCTGTGTTCGTGATTGGGATGTGAAAACCCTTGAAGCACTTGTAGACGCCTTCATGGTAGTTAAAGGCGCACACTCCAGACTAGAGAGTATCAGTGGGATGAGCGTGTTTACACGCTCATTTTTGACAGTTTTTTTATTGAAACGTGTTTCCCTGGGTTTCATAGGCTTTCACGCACCTTTTGCCAGGGCGTTGCGTGCAACGTAAACTCTAATAGGTATTTGAACAACCCTGGACGCCTAGACAAAGCAATGGAAGCAAGGCTCGGTGGATTTGGAAGATAGTGGCGCAAAGAATAAATAAGCGTGAGACCTTGCTATTACACAACTCCAATTCTGGGGTGGGCTCTTGGCTGCTTAAGGAATTCATCGGGGTAATTGTTACTAAGTACCAGCCATTCCACCCAGTGCATGGAAAGGTATACAACTGTTGGGTCCAAACAAACGGACAGGTCTCGCTCTAGGTTACATAATGAATTCAAGCATACGGTATCTTCGTAGTTTGGATGCAGCGCAGTCCCAAATTTGATTTGGAGGGCGTCTTCTCGACGGCCTAATGGAAGACCTGTCCTGCTCTGGTAGTCCGAAAAGGAGACAGCTCTGGCCCCCTTCCCCTTGCCCAAGATAACATTTGTGTCTAGATCTGGATTCTTGATTTTGATTAATCATGGAATTAAATGTATACTGAAGCGCGAACTCAGGCCCCCCGTCGGTAAACGATTATTTCGGGGTCAGCTCATCAGTGCTTTTTCGTGAAAGGCCCTCCTGTCAAGGTTAGGCAAGTCCCTTTAGCTTACGGTATTTGGTCTACCCTTGGACAGTAACAACTAACTAACTCTATATGCTTCGCCAATATGGTCGAGAACTCGAGATGATTCCGGTGGCTATTATGACAATGTCGATATTAACATTTGTTCCTCATCGTGATAGAGAATGAAACCTTATATCGATTGGCAGCCAATGAAACAATGCACTTAGAATTGTAAGACTATGGGCCGCCAAGTTGTATCACCCCGAACGTCCAGGGCATGAATTCTAGTGGTTAAAATGTCGAGTTTCCATGGTATCCCATGCCATGTTTTTTTTTTGGGGGGGGGGGGGGGGGGGGGGGTTAGGACGGCATAAGGCGTTTTGAACCCTGTTACAAATAGTATCCTTTACAATGTCAAGGTTCCTTGTTAGGGTCTTAAGACGCAACCTATTTCATAAAATACTGAGACGCAACCGAATCAGCATAGGCATGTAGGTATAAAAACAATTAAAAGACTCCAGCACTTGGAGCTGTCAACCGAACCGAAACGTGAAATTGCAATCGAGAAGCGCAAACTAATCCTCGATATAGTAAAAGACTCCAGCACTTGGAGCCCTCAACATGAACGTGATATTGCACAACATAATCTGCACACTAATCCTTGATACTGTTTACCCCCCCCCCCCCCCCCCCCCCCCCCCCCCCCCCCCCCCCCCCACGATGTGTATAATGAAATAACAGACCCTTATATGCTTGTTCAGGAGCACCCCAGCTGTGCATCCTGAGACGCAGCCAATTGTACAGCCTGCGTCCCTAGACACAACCTATTTCATAGCAAGTGTCCTGAAACGCAACCGAATCAGCATGGCATGGAGGTATAGAAACAATTAAAAGACTCCAGCACTTGGAGCTGTCAACCGAACCGTGTAATCACAATTGAGAAGCGCAAACTAATCCTCGATATAGTAAAAGACTCCAGCGCTTGGAGCCCTCAACCATACCATAATTCAGACATGGCTTGGCTGATGCAACTCCTAAATCCCCTACCACTCTGAGCTGGTGAGAGAGCACATTGACAGTACGAGGTCCTTTGTTTGCAACCTTTTCTCATAATCTTTAGGGGCCCAATTCATCACAGCGTCTGCCGATGCTCGAGCCAGTTTGGAGACCCCCTCGTCATCATCTTCAATGTTGCACGTAGCAAGCAAGTGCTCCTTGGCAGCTGCCAAATCCATGGGAACCTGTGCTGCACCTTCCACCCCCTCAACAGGACTCTGAATCTCTCCCCCTGTAACCCTCATGTGGAGGGCATACACTATCCCTTTCCAGTAGCAGCGATTCTCATTGCAATTGATTGCAAAGGCCCACATCTTCGTCACTTGCGTGTTTGCCAGCTCGAGGTACCTGAGTGGTGCCACTCTGCCTCCTCCATGTTTAGGCGCAACCTTCAAGCCGTTATCCCAATCGTCAAAGATGCTATCAATAGATGAATCCTTCAAGTGAAGACCTTTCCATTCCGTCCATTGTCCAACCCCAACCTCGTATGATGGAGGAAATCGTGCATTGGGTATCACCCACGAAGGGTCGTACACAGGTGATGAGGGCAACGTGATCACTTTCATCTCAAGCTTGGTATTGTGCCTGACGTGAACCATTTGGATGATAGTACCGTGCACTTGGTTGACACCAACTTCAGCCTGCAAAACCATTAAATAACAAGATGTGCAAGTGAGTTGTATTGCATTTGCGAGAATCGCAATGCTCTGCCTAACCAGAATTTCACTGAAACAAACACATGCTTTGCCCATGTAGCACTACACCTACACCTGCTCCCACACTTGTACACATTTGGGCATACGCACTCATTGGCGCATGCTTTTACAATCCAGCGTGACACATACGCATAAACATTATATAGCCAGCGAGCACCGCATATATAGCAAACAACTACACGCACATAAATACGCACAACAGACATACATGCCGTCTCATGCACCAAGAGGACAAGTTGCACACTCTCACACACATGCAAACTCAGAAGCCTGTAGCCATTCAACATAATAGACATGGCCAACAAGGCACATTCATGAACCCTCGCCACTCACCTCGTCAGTTACGGGAACGCCTGTTAATTGGGGAAGTTGTTGGGGAATACTCTTCAATGCCTCTCTTCGGCGACGCACCCTGTCCAATACTGCCTTAGGCGGAAGAAGCAGCGGGTTAGCCCCTTGTGGCCTAGTATGCTGCTCCTGAGTTGGCCCAGTCGATGGTGCTGGCTGAGCATGCACAAAGGCTTGTCTTTGCTGAGCCACCATGACAGCTTGAGACTGTTGCAACATGTCACTTTGCACCATGGCTGAATGGGCTGAATGGCAACTTGCTTCCAGCACCATCGTCATCATCTGGTTAACATTGCGGCCTATTTGCATGCTTGATTGCTGCAGGGTATGTCCCTTGTAGGCGAGTTGGTGCTGGTGTGCCAATACTTGTTCCAACGCTTGCCTCTGTTGGTGCTGGTGTGCCAACACTTGCTCCAACACTTGACTCTGTTGCATGTCAGATGTTGCAAAACTTGGCCATGTATGCAGCCAATCCATAGGCTGCCCCCATTGCTGAGGCATGAGCAGGTGCTGCTGGCCAGCAACGGCCATGGGAGCTGCAGCCACTTGACCCATTGTTTGCAGCGCATGAGCTAGCCCCATTTGCCTCTGCTGCACTGGTTGTTGGCCAGCAAATGCCATGGGAGCTGCAGCCCACTTGCCAACCCATTGGCTGAGCGCATTGAGCTAGCCCCATAGGCTGCCCTTGCTGCACTGGTTGCAGGCCAGCAACGGCCATGGGAGCTGCAGCCACTTGACCCATTGGCTGAGGCACATGAGCTAGCCCCATAGGCTGCCCTTGCTGCACTGGTTGCAGGCCAGCAAAGGCCATGGGAGCTGCAGCCACTTGACCCATTGGCTGAGGCGCATGAGCTAGCCCCATAGGCTGCCCTTGCTGCTGGTCAGCAAAGGCCATGGGAGCTGCAGCCACTTGACCCATTGGCAGAGGATGTTCGGCTTGAGCTTGAGCTTGTTGCTCTCCCATTTCCATGCGGTGCCTTACTAGTGCCTCAATGCTGCGGGTGTGTTCCTCCAACAGTGCGCCTCTTTGACGCTCCACGCCGGGAAGTCCAGCATCTGCCAGTAAGCCTGCTCCATCCGTCAACACAATTGCAAAGTCTCCATCTAACAGTTTTGCGATGGCATGCTGCCTGATCAAAGCAGTGTATTTCTGTGCCTGTTCTGTTACCACCAGATGTGAGGCAAGATTCATCTTATGCGTCTGTTCCATGAAGTCACAATAGTGCTTCTGGATCTTGCACCATGCCTTCCACGCACGCGCATGTTTTACAAAAAATGCATGGTTGAATAGAGGGTGGGTGGAGTTGGACCACCAAACGAAAACCAAGTCCTGAAAGTGCACCTTGTGGAAGAGAATTGTGTAGGTCTCCATCATGTGCATACCTTGGAAATCCGTCTGCCCACTTGTATGGCCATAGATTACTGCACGGTTCCGTTGCAGCAAAGTCTGATACAAGGCGCTCGCCTGAGCAAATGGCCAATCTTCAGTCATTGCCTTGAACCCGGCCACCTCCTCATTGCCTGCCTCCTCCAATTTGTAGAAGTCTGTGGGGAACAAATCGTTGCGTGGTAGGTAGACATCAGCTCTTGTCAGGAATCCTGCTGCCTGGGCTGCTGCAGACGATCGGATCAACTTGCCATACAGGGTACCTAAGGTAGACAAAGCCCATGTACCCATCTGTTGTTGTGCTTCTGATGACATGTCAAATTCCGTTGCATCACGAGCGGGTCCAGACCTCCTTGGATGATGTGTCGCCTTCACATAGCAGTTGTCAGTTGCCGCTGAGCTCTCCGCACACTCTGAATGTGCACCCTAGCGTCTAGGCGCTTATAAGATTGCCCTCCCGGTGGAAAAGAAGGTGGTCCCAATAATCCTGTGTCGCGATGTCTTTCTGGAGGCCATTGGAATTGACAATCTCCTCCATTAGGAGGTACATGTAGCACCAGAAAACAGGGCACACCATCACTTTCTTGTTGCGCGGGTACGTAGCATACTGAACGTCCTCACCATTATCCTCCTTGTGCTGGTAGACAGCCATGACCAGGGTGTCCAAAGGCTTGTCTGGTATGAAGAACTCTTCATGAGACTTATACTCCCAGTAGTTGAAGCCCATGGGCCGTATCCAGCGAACATGGTCTCCTCGCTGGTAGCTGCAATTCATGAACATCATCATGGAACCATCCCGGACGTTCCGCTGCGCAACTACCAGATCTAGGCTGGGTCGCAACCATAAATCACGCGTGTAATCCACGTCTTCCTCTGTGTAGGCCTTGTCTAAAACTTGGTAAGCTTTGCGCTCTGCAAGGCATGGGAAGGTGACAACATTTGTGTTGGATTACTGGAGAAATTTGTGTATGTTCATGTGTAGTGGTACATGGGTAGTGCAAGGTACTATATTGTGTGTGTCTGTGTGTGAGAGCAAAGGTAAGCTGTGCATGTGCGTGTGCTGAAGGTTGGTAGTTAGTGTCTGTGTGTGAGAGCTAAGCTAAGCTGTGCATGTGTGTGTTGAAGGTTGGTAGTACGTGTCTGTGTGTGAGAGCTAAGCTAAGCTGTGCATGTGTGTATGCTAAAGGTTGGTAGTGCGTGCATGTGTCTTGTGAGGTAGGATGGTGACATGTATAGTTGAGGTAGGGGATGGTGCATCTGCAACTTACCACTGAGAGAGGTCACGACAGTCTTGCCCTTCAACTCTTTATTCTTGGACTGGACTCCAGAGTCCTTCTTAAGTGCAAGGGCAGCATTGGAGTTTACCTGGACATGATGGGTGGTGGTGGGTGGGTGGGGTCAGATTCCTAGACCTGAACATGATGGGAGGGTGGTGGGCGGGTGGGTGTGGGGGGGGATGTCAAGAGCCCTGGACAACCTGAACATGATGGGGAGGGTGGTGGTGGGGTGTCAGAGCCCTGGACAACTTGAACATGATGGAGTCAGAGCCCTGTGGTGGGTAGGTGGGGGGGTCAGAGCCCTGGACAACTTGAACATGATTGGTGGGGGGGTGTCAGAGCCCTGGACAACTTGAACATGATGGGAGGGGTGGGGGTGCAGACCGGAGGCGGGGGGGGGGGGGGGGTCAGAGCCTGGACAACAACGTTGAAGCCCTGGACAACTTTGATGGGAGGGTGGCTGGTTTGGGGGGGGGGGGGGGTCAGAGCCCTGGACAACTTGAACATGATGGGAGGGGTGGTGGTTGGGGGGGGGGGGGGGGGGGGGGGGTCAGAGCCCTGGACAACTTGAAACATGATGAGGGACACTTGGAATGGTGGTTGGGAGGGGGGGGGGGGGGGGGGGGGGGTCAGAGCCCTGGACAACTTGAACATGATGGGAGGGTGGTGGTTGGGGGGGGGGGGGGGGGGGGGGGGTCAGAGCCCTGACAACTTGAACATGATGGGAGGTGGTGGTTGGGGGGGGGGGGGTCAGAGCCCTGGACAACTTGAACATGATGGGAGGGTGGGTGGTTGGGGGGGGGGGGGGGGTCAGAGCCCTGGACAACTTGAACATTATGGAGGGGGGGGTCAGAGCCCTGGACAACTTGAACATGATGGGAGGGTGGGGGGTGGGTGGGGGGGAGTCAGAGCCCTGGACAACCTGAACATGATGGGAGGGTGGTGGGGGTGGGGGGGTGGGGGGGTCAGAGCCCTGGAAAACCTGAACATGATGGAGGATGGTGGGTGGGGGGGGGGAGGGGTCAGAGCCCTGAACAACTTGAACATGATGGGAGGGTGTGGGTGGGGGGTCAGAGTCCTCAATCTAGTATCACATTGCAGTTCACCTCCCCATGTAGGAACATCCACACCCACATTTGCCTAACATTTATACATGAGCATACACCTACCATTCATGAGAAGACTTTGGATTTTTTGCCACCAGGTAGCCGCTGTCACCCAGCCTTCGTAGTTCTTGAAGTTGACGGCAGTAGGAGCTGCTGGCTTGTTCGATGACCCAGAGCCAGCGATGCCCAAGCGGATCACTTTACCCTCCTTCATCCTTCTAACGAACACATTAAGCTTGGCACCAGTCATGTACGTTGGCAGATCCTTAGCTCCCATGGCATCTAGGTCCTCTATGCTGTCTACACCCACATAGGCGTCTTGGTTCTCAATCACGTCCTTCATCACATCGTTGCACTTGTTCACGAATGACCTAAGGCTTGATTCAGAATAAGTGGACATCATTGTTGGAATAACATCTGCCATGGTAGTACGACGGAAGTTAGGCGTGTTGCGATCCCCATAAGCCTTTGCAGGGTCCACACAGAAACTTTGGAAACAGAGATGCATAGTCGCTTGAAATCTCTCGCTGTCCAACTCGTCAGAATGTGTGCCCTTGAGTTCTTCGGCCAGTCGTAGGATCTCTGTGGATTTCAAGCCCACAAATCGAACGTTCTCTTCATTCTCTTCATCTCTCTGAAAGGCATCCAAGGCATCCCAGATGCTGTCACTGCCCACTAGAGTGTGCATCTCGTGACGGTCTGACAAAACCCTTAACAGGTCCCTCCCAAGCTGACAAATATTACACTCATCACCATCATCGTCAACCCCATCGTCAACCCCATCGTCAACACCACTGTCACCCTCAGTCTCATTATCATCCTTGTCGTCAGCACTAGACTGTGAAGGACCAGGCACAGACACCCTAGAAGCTTTGCTCCCCCTGCTTCCAGTACCACAAGTAGTGCAATACCAAGAGCCTCTTGGGACCTCGGTCAACGGAGGGGTTAGACATCTCATGTGGCATCCTACGCACGCAGTAGGAAACAGGGATGGATAAAATCAGCAAATAAACTATGTCACAACCTACAGTCAGGCAGACCCAGTAGCGGTTAGGTTAGAGTGTAAGCGGTCGATTCCGAACATCTAATGAAGTTCTTGGGACCCTTTTCTGGGTGATCGCCCCCCTACCTTTTCGCCCCTGACTTTTTCGACCCATATTTTTTTGCACCCTCCCGCAACGTAGTTGAAGTTATATTATGTGCCCTAAGCATATTTTTGCAACCAACACAATGCAATGCCCATGGCCAAACACGATTCACCCAGACTGGGGTAACAACATGAACAAGCAATCTGTTACCTTCATTGCATTTGTCACAAAGCAGCATATTGCCCTCGTCTTCGGGGGAGCTGCACACCTCCACATGGTATAAATGTGATGTCATAAAGAGGGTTAGTGGATGTGGTGTCATGGATGGTCAGTGAAGTGTAGTGTAGAGTGTGTACATTAATCATGCACTATCAATTGAGTAATAGCAACACTGTAAAATCTGCCAATCCCCCCAAGCAATTTACCACCTGCAAGCAACTGCACATAACTTCATCACTGCATGCATGTGAGTGCATGTGTGCACAAACAGCTGGTTGGGCAGCACATGTGCCTGCGTTTCTACCATCCTTATTGAAAATATAGATTCACACATACCATGCATCGCTTGTCGTCTTTGTCAATTGCCCTTCTCATGAGCTTCTCCAAAAGATCCAAGTCCCCAAGCTGGTCGACTACAGCCTTCACATCATTAGCCAAGTTGGATGCCAAAGCTCTCACAAGCGGCATCATCTTAGCATCCAGCTCCTGTTGGGATATTTGACAGCCTGCATTTGCTTTGGATACCAGCCGACCAAACTCTGCAAGCTGAGAAGATGGACAGGAGAACATCTGCGCCATCTTTCAAGGGGGCTGCATGTGGCACAGATCAGCAGTGAACTCCTCCCAAAAGCCTGCTGCCTCCAGATTCGTTCCCTTGGCTTTGAGAGTTAATAGCTGGACGACCACTTGCGCAAAAATCCACTGAAGCTTTTGAAACCCTTCGACAGCTTAAGTCCTGAGGTTGAGGGTACCTGCAGCATTCGAAGTCGAAGACGCATCTGAGTCGAGATTGCAGGAAGTCCCGAAGCTACGATTTTCGAAGATTGAAATCAGCACATACAAGAATAGCCTGTGCAGCTGCGTGGTTTGAGGAAGGGAACGCGCGGAAATACCAAGAAGCGAAGTGGGAAAACAATCACCTTCAATGGGATCTTGCAGGTGGCAGGGATGTTCGGGCGTGAGGCCTGCAATCCAGTGCGAATAACACCCTTCAGCGCATTTCTTTCACTCGTGGTCAGGCTCTTCGCAGCTGCAGACTGCAGGAAGGCTTCCATGCCCAACTCAGTCGGCGTTCTCAAGTGTACCGCGAGCACTCATCGTTGCAGCAGGTCCCATCCGTCAAGGTGCCCCCCCAGATGTTTTTAGTCAGACGGCCCATGGCAGGCGCCTGTCTTCTGAGGGACTACTGCTCACAAAGAAAGGGGTCGCCTCGTATGTAACACCGTGGGTGCGTCTGCGAAAGGAATCGAGCAGAAGGAATCGAGCAGAACCGAGCAGAACTGCACTGCAGAGTGACTCGTGAGACGCCTGGAGCGCCTGGGGCGCCTGGCTATTTTTGCCTTCAGGCTAGAGGAGGGTACATGGCCTGCTAAACCCCATATACCCCCCTATATCCCTTGCCCAGGCCACGTCGCCACCCTATAATCGTATCTCCCGCATCCATCGATACCCCTAGGAACGATTATAGGCCCCCTCTATATAGTACCCTCTACCACCATGTACTCATGCCCCCGACCACTGACACAATTATACACCCTGCATGCACGCACACCCACGAAAGCCAGGCAGGCCATGCCACGCAGGGCCTCACAGACCACGCCATCAAGCCATCTTCCACACCCTCTACCACCATGTACTCATGCACCTGACCACTGACACAACGATACACCCTGTATGCACGCACACCCTCTGAAAGCCAGGCAGGCCACGCCACGTTGGGCCTCACAGACCACTCCATCAAGCCATCTTCCACACCCTCTACCACCATGTACTCATGCCCCCGACCACTGACACAATTATACACCCTGCATGCACGCACACCCACGAAAGCCAGGCAGGCCATGCCACGCAGGGCCTTGCAGACCACGCCATCAAGCCATCTTCCACACCCTCTACCACCATGTATTCATGCACCCGACCACTGACACAATTATACACCCTGCATGCACGCACACCCACGAAAGCCAGGCAGGCCACGCCATGCAGGGCCTCACAGACCACGCCATCAAGCCATCTTCCACACCCTGTATCACCATGCACTCATGCACTCGACCACACAATTGTAACCCTGGTATACACTTCCACCCTCTGAAAGCCAGGCAGGCCACGTCACACAGGGCCTCACAGATCACGCCATCAAGCCATCCTCCCACACCCTCTACCACCATGTACTCATGCACTCAACGACATAATCCTACCCCCTGCGTGCACTTCCACCCTCTGTGCCCACTTGTATTTCGTGCGATGGTCGCAAATTGAGCGACTCGGTGCGAACCTAGTGCGACGCTCTGCCCACCCGATGCCCGGAGCCTGGAGGGTTCGGGGGGGCATTTCTGACTAGTTTAGCCGGACCCGTGTGTCGCCATGCAGCGACAGAATGGCATTATGTCTCAAAGAAAAAACTCTGTGCCCTCCTGCATGGAACCGCATGTCTTCAGAATACAACAAACTAGCATGTGCTGACAGCAGGGTACTTCAGGAGGACCCCCAGCTCTGCTGCCTGCGACGCAACCAATTGTATACCGGTAGCCTGCGACGCAACAGACCCCTCATTCTGGTCAACGGACCCTCCCCACGTCGCGTCCAGTGACGCAACGGACTCTTCAGCATTACGTCTTTGACGGAGGACGCAGCGTCCTGAACAATCCTGGCTGACACCCCTCAATCTTTGCCCTTCTAGGATACCGCCATACAATCTGGGTCGCTAGCTGACATCCATGCATGCGCTAGCTGAGCCCCCCCCCCCCACCCACCCACCCACCCACCCCCACACACACACACACACACACACACACTCCCCCTCCCCCTCCCCCCCATCTTTGCCCTTGTAGGATACCGCCATACAATCTGGGACACTAGCTGACATCCATGCATGCGCTAGCTGACCCCCCCCCCCCCCCCCCCATCTTTGCCCTTGTAGGATACCGCCATACAATCTGGGGCGCCTCCACCAGTACAACCATCACTGTTGAGGAGGTCTGGCTGCAATCTCCCTGCTCTAGAGGGCAGGGGAGAAGTAGAAGCTACTCCATTGTTTACACAAGCGACATTCAGTAACGTAGCCAGTGCGTGGGCTGGCTAAGTAGGGACTGCCACCCGGGCAGTACAGGGGTCCTGTTCCCTGGCAGTACACGCACACATAGTCGTGCTCCAACAGTTTGGCAGCGAGCTAACAGTGTGATTGACGAGGAGGCAAGCCTCCCTGGGCATCTAAATGGTGCAGAGGGGTACAAGAGGTGGCATTAATCGCCTTAACACTGGGATCAGAAGTGAAATGACTTCCACCTCGCCCCAGGACTTTCGGAGTTCGTTGCTGATGATGCTATTTGGCTTCGATGGAGAGTATGAGTTCGGCTTTCAGCAATTTATGGTGCAAAGATACTTGGCTGTGACCACTATGGGTCTCAACCTCCGCTGTGTGGTTGTTTCAGTGGCGTTTTTTAAACATCTGAGGGAAGGCCAGCATGACATTACCTTTCTCTGTGCCGTTCTACTCCTCATACCAGCCTTTGCCTGCAGGATACTCTGCCGCCGCAAGGAATGGGCTGATCACCTGGGATTTGGGATCCTTTGGATGATCCTTTCAAGGGCAACAGCAACGTCTCTACCCCTCCTAGGGCTGGGCGATATCTATGGCAGCCTAGGATCGTACATTAGGATACTGCCAGAGGGCTTTATCGCACCCTTTTTTGAGCACATGCCAGTTAAACTAGTTTGGCCTCTCCACCATACCTTTTGGGTGGTGGTATATTTGAGGAATAACCTCATGGAACCAGAACACCAATGTAGTAAAATGTTTATTCTGGCAGGATGCATCACGAGCCTGTCCATTCGAGTGAGCAAGGATATCCAAGATCGATGCGCTTACATGAGAGAGGTTGCTGCAAGGGGAAACATGTGATGCTGGTGAGTCATCAATGATAAGAGCCGACACTCACAGTTCAGGTCATAGATCAGAGATTAGGGTCTCGGATGGGGACAGTCCCAAGGGGACGGTCAAAGAGGGGATGCGGGCAAAACATACAGATATGGCAAGAAGACAGCTAACGCTGACATCAGGCACATTAGGTGATGCTGGCAAGGAGTGTTTAGAGGTCTTGTTTCTGGTTACATTTAGCAGCTTCTAGGCAGCTTCCCTTTGTGAGTCTTTGAAGCTGAATGTGGGCAAAGCTATAACTCAGCTGCACTGCCCACAACCGTAGCATGGTCCTTCTAATTACGTGTAGCAGCTTCTAGGCAGCTTCCCTTTGTGAGGCTTGGAAGATGAATGTGGGCAAATCTATAACTCAGCTGCAGTGCCCACAACCGACGCATGTTCTGTCTAATTACGTGTAGCAGCTTCTAGGCAGCTTCCCTTTGTGTCTTTGGCGACCTAAACAAAGACTGAATGGAATCTCTGAATGTCGAAGATGATGTCAAATGCATTGCTAGATTACGCCTATGTGCACATAACTTGAACTTGGAATCTGATAGATGGAATCGAGGTCCCCTGAGCTGACAGAACTTGCGGATGTTGTGATTGTATGATCATTGCAGAGAAGACTCTTGATGATGATGATGATGACATTTTCCTCGTGCCCTACTGGACTCTCAATCAGGGTTGTTCAGGACTCTGCGTCCTCCTTCACAGACGCAACGTCGAATGGTCCGATCTGCCGCAGACGCAGCTTCAGTGGGTTGGTTGCGTCGCAGGACGCAGTCTATGGGTCGGTTATGGGTTGGTTAAGAGTCGGTTGCGTCTCAAGACGCAAGCTATAGAATAGGTTGCGTCTCAGGACGCAGGATGCACAATGTGTTGCGTCTCAGGACGCAGAGCTGGGGTGGCTCCTGAACATCCCTGACCCACATGTGTCCGCAGCTTGACAAAGACAAGGGGGACTTATGATGGTCATGAAAAAGAAATTGAGGTACAGGTTTGATGGAATGCCCCTTGCATTCTGAACTTGAACTTGGTTACATAGCTTCAGCCAGAAATTGGGATGCTCGCCGTCTCAAGCAATAATATTTTTACCAGGAAAATGTTAACGCAAAGAAATCATTTGATAGAAAAGGGCTGCTTGGGAAGTTGGGTATAAAATCTGGTACGAGTGATGAGTGAGAATAGTTATAATTCGAGGACGATTATAAACCCTTCAACCTTATTAGGATGGAAATATTTTTGATTACTTACAGGTATATGATTTATATCATATGAAGGATATACGTACACAGAATTTATCTTGTAATACTTCATGTCACCCCCCCCCCCCCCCCCCCCCCCCCCCCCCCCCCCCCCCCCCACCCAGATATATTGGGCCTTATCCTCGTGGATCCTTCGTCATGTCGATTTGCCGTTTTGAGGTTGTCTTCGATTTTTCAGTCTATCAAATTTCGGCCTTCACAAATTGTGTACGAGTTAGAAAACACTGAGTCTCTGCTCATTGGGCAACCTTTCAACCAAATCATACGCAAGATATATTGGGCCCTATTCAGGTCCTGCGTCATACCCTTACCATATTACTGGGGATTGTAGCACCTGTATCAGGGTCTATTATATAGGAATGTATGTATATAATATGGAAGGAGAACGGAACAGGCTTCAGAATACAGTACATTATCATAGGCAGTCCAGTGTTGCAAGTGTTTTTCCTAAGGTTTTGGCCATAAACATTAAGTATATGGCAGCCCGATTCCCAGGTGTAGACTTATGTGGGACAGAAACATTAAGTATATGGCAGCCCGATGCCCAGGTGTAGACTTTGGCGGACGGAAACATTAAGTATATGGCAGCGCGATGCCCAGGTGTAAATTTGGAAATCCATAAACATTAAGTATCTGACACGCGCGATTTTGCTTACAGATGGTTAACAAAGTTTCAAGCCGTATAAATATCTGGTTGCCCTATAAACTATTCCGGTCGATAACCCTAGTTGCGATTTTGAGACAAATCATGGCAACCTATACTAATAGCCCTTGTGGAATGTACTACCACTGAAAACCATGGTAACAAATTCTAGTAGCATCTATGGAAAATACTGGCAACAAACGTGGTTGTCACAAGATAACTAGAAAATAAATAAATAAAATATCCCAGTCAGAAATTCAGGTTACCAGTGGGGCAAACCATGGTAACAAATCCTAGTAGCCCTTGTGGCAAATTCAAGCAACAACTCATAAACATCAGTTCAAGGCTTTGGCAGTTTAGGGTAGCTCCAAGCTTGTCCAACACTGGCAGCTCCAGGCAGCTCCTTGCAGCTAGCATCCTTGCAGCTTCTTGCAGCTCTGGCAGGTCCAGGCAGCTCCCTGCAGCTAGCATCCTTGCAGCTTCTTGCAGCTCTGGCAGGTCCAGGCAGCTCCTTGCAGCTAGCAGCTCTGGCAGGTCCAAGCTGCTCATGATCCGAGAAGCTCAAGGCTTGATCACTTGGCGGCGGGGGCACATGTCAGACCAGTGCTTGAAAGCCTCCTCGGATGAAAAGGCATGGGCAGGGAAAAGGCCTCGCATTGTGAAGGCCCTGACAGTGCAGTTCAGGTGGTGCTCCTGCAATCTGTTCCGAGTCAGGGACTTGATGTAGTTCATTGCACTGACTGCACTAACAATGACTCAGCCTGCTCATATGAGGTCATGGGCCTTCCATACTGGAGGGCATGGAGTACCATCATGAGCTGAGGCAGCTTGCCCTGAAAGGCAGCAGTGTTCATATTGCCCATGGCTTCCATGATGTGCTGGGTTGTAGACGGCGTGGCTATTGCTGCAGCCGCTTGCTTCTGTAGCTCCAGGAGGACAACATTACGTTGGTGATTAGTTGCCGGTGCTGAAGCAGGGATGCTCAAGTCGTCTTCAGATGTAGGGTCATCAGATGCATGGTCGGAGGAGTTGTCAGCCTTCTTCACTTGTCCAAACTCATGCTTGTGCAGTGTGTCACCGTTCGCCTTCATGGAAACTTCATACCCCCTGATAGCGGAGCAGGGGCCGCATTTCACCATCAATCCTCCAGAATGGGAGGTGGCCCATGAGAACTTGCTGGCAAGAAATGGGGTGAAGAGGTATGTCTTGCGACTTCTCTTCAGTCCACCACTAGCAGGTGTCTTAACTGCTGGGCTGTCAGCATCATCCATTGCCAAGTCAATGATGTCAAACAAAGGGTGGCCTTGGACGGTTGAAGACAGTGGGGTTGCTGAAGGAGGGAGGGGGGAGGCTGATGGAGGGAGGGGGTGGTTGAAGGAGGGAGGGGGGGAGGCTGGAGGGAGGGGGGAGGCTGATGGTGGGAGGGTAACTGAGAGGACATGGTCTCTCGCATACAGGCGGACCTTCACATACCCAGACTGATGACAATAGAAGACAACTTTCACGTCAAGCTCCTTGCGAGGTGAAAGAGGTCTGGCAGCGCCTGGAGAAGGGGGATGGGAGGGGAGGGGGTTAGGCGAATAATTGCGAGCAACCCTCAAGGATTCAATGCACACTAAGTCCGATAATTCAGCAAGCAACGCGAGCTGCTCGTAAGCAAGCGAGCACAGGGGGCGCTCTGGTCGCAGCCACTCAGTAGAATCAAAGGGCTGGAAGTATATCCATGGGAAAGGCAGATAGAGGGCTCACAGCCCAAATCGTAGATCGGGGCCAATAGCATTGATACGATTAGCGAATAATCACGAGCAAGCTTCCAAGATGCATTGCATCCTAAGTCTGACAATAAAGCAAGCAAGACGCGCTGGTCGCAGGCAAGAAAGGCAGGGGGCACGCTAGTCGTGAAGCCACTAAAATGGAATCAGTAGTCCGGCAATAATTGTTACTAGCTTACCTGTGCCCAGATTTGGAGTTCCAGAGCCGAGGGCTGACCGAACGGATGAATCTGCGACGACACCTGGGAGGGAGAAGTGGGGAGTAGGGCTCAGTCAACATAATAACTTGAAGCACTCACAACCCAGGCAGAAGCGGAGAGATTAGGGCACGTCGAGATACTAGCAGTTGCGCACCTTCGTTGGTCGGCTTCAACTTGCTCGGGCGGCCTCGGACAGGCGCTGCAACGGTCGTTGGAGCACCACAACTGGTTTTCCAGGTGCCTGGGGGAAGTCCCAAGGACTGCGCATTGGACGGGCGACCAGTCTGAGCATCTTGGGGACTTAGGGCGTGTGAGACCGACGTGGGGGTGACAATTTATACGCCCGGGCTGCTGTAACCTCTAACATCCGACAGCCCTAGGAACCGGGGCTCAGGTTGTGTTTCCACAGAGATTTTCGCGTCCCCGGAAACAAAAAGTAAACCCTCCCCGGTGCCAGGTAGGCAATTTTGTTTCCACAGGGGTTCCCCGGAGTCTCCCCGGAGAATCCCCGGAGTTCCAGGTCGGCAAATCTTCGCGACAGGTCGTCGAATCTTTTCCCCTGGGTATTTTTGAATATTTCGAAATATTTACGAAAAATGACGGTTAAAAGTACAAAACGGACGATTAACGACTTTCCCCTGGCTTTCCAGGAGAAAAGTTTCGGGGGAACATGCCGCCCACCCCTGGAGATTTTGGAGTCTCCCCGGAGTCCACATCAGCATTTCCCGGAGTCCACATCAGCATCCCAGGAGAATCGCCGCAGGGTCGAGACAGAAAATCGACAAGGCGTGTCATTGTTTGCGTTGTGACAGCTTCAGCTTTTACTTTACAGCGGCTCTCTCTTTTGTTCTGTCGCTTGGGCTTCCCGTGGATTGGGGTCCAGCAGTTGACCTGTCAGCTCAACTGAACCCAACCGAAACTCCCCGGAGAATCCCGAAGTCTCTGGGGCGAATCAAGGACTTCGGGATTCTCCGGGGATTGTCAGTTGGGTTCAGTTGAGCTGCCAGGTCGACTCCTGGAACCTAATCCACGGGAAGGCCAAAATCTCCTGTGGAAACACACCCTCAGGCGGGCTCAGGTTATTATTTTGAACTTCGTGGTCGACCTGTGAGCTTTTTGAATTTCGACCGTCCATGTGACCATGTCACCCAGATGCCCACGTCACCAGTTCACCCTGGTGGTGACCTGCGCGATGCTCCAGCAAGGTACCTACAACCCATAAACATTAAGTATCTGGCAGCGCGATGCTCCACTCAAGCATCCGCAAGCCATAAACATTAAGTATATGGCACGCGCGATGCTCCAGCCAGGCATCTGACAGACGGAAACATTAAGTATATGGCACGCGCGATGCTCCACCAAGAGATCTGAAATCCGAAAACATTACCCACACCTGGGAGCGCGATGGACCAATTTAGAAATAAACATTAATTATCGAGTTTGCGCGATAAATCGTTCTTAGGAAAAACACTGGTGTTGACCGTAGTTGTGACAGGAATTTCGCCCCATGAGGTGGATCCCCCGACACACACCAGCGGCATCGAGGATTCAGTTCGAATGGTGTTGCCACTCCTAAGAAAGGGTAGGCGCACTTCAGTCAACACCATTCAGTTGCACTGGTGTTGACCGATGTGTGTTTTACTGCCCTGGCCTCTTCACAAGACGAGAAGGATTACGGAAAAGGGCATGCCTCTTGGTTATGGAAGCGTGGAGACCAAAATAAAATGAAACCTTCCATCATGAAGCATGAGCTCACAAAATTTAGGGTGGGGGATCTTACTCTGAATACAATCTCTGGCTCATGAGCTAGTCAGGTACCAGTAGTATCCCAAGACAGGAGAGACTGTGCAAGAGCTGCGTTATGCATATAGTGGAGTACGAAGCACACATCCTCCTAGAATGCCCTATCTAGTAGCCAACTACGCCTCAAAATTTGCGAGCTATTTAGTGATAAAAGAATCGTTACGATAGTTAACATCAGGAAGGGTGGCACAATCGTACCCAAGGCAAGCAACAATATTGTTCATCAACCATGTATGATAACATGATTCGCTACATCTTCGAAAACACCGACCAGAATACAGTAGGATAGCAAATCAAATCTTAAGATGCCAACGACTACGGAATCGTGAACTGGGATAGGGGTTCATTCGGGGCTTTTCTGTTTGTTTTTGAGCCATCACGGGAGGAGAGCTATTCTGGTTCCAGAGCCATCTGTACCTAGCTACCGGTATATTCATTTAGCGCGAAGCTAAGTGCCGCCTCTTTTTAGGGGATCCGGGGGGTGGGGGTGGGGGTGGGGGGCGTAGCTCCATGGGGTTATTAGAGGTCCTTACGGAAACAAGTATTTTGCATATGGATGACCTATATTACACACGTTTGTAACAAGTTTGTCAAGCCTCTGGTTATACATTTTCCGGGTAAATTTATTTTTACTGCAGAAGACGGCGAGCAGCCAAATTAAAGGTTCAAGATTGTACAGAAAAGTAATTACTAGTCTGTTGCTGCAACGACAAGTTGTGTACTCCAAAGTAGCCCCAACGTGCCTATGCATCTATATCTACTTTTTATTATATAGGCCCTTTGGGGCTACCTTTTATACTTGCAATTTTCTGCATGTCGTTTACCATGCTGTTGAAGTCTACTCGCAGCTCAGGAAGACAGTGAGCAGCAAGCATACTCACCATACTGGCTGCAGCCATGTAGCCAAGACCAAGTTCGAGTTTCTGAGGTAGCGATTGCCAGTGAGATTAAAGTACGATCACAACATCTGGGAGGTTTTAGGTATCAGCAGAAGCAGAAGCAGAATTGGTACATGGTTATATGCGCCTTCTAGGCGTCCAACAGTGTTTTTTATTTCATATTTCTGTAGGTGAGATTTTGGGCTACTCAAGCCTGATTTTAGGATTGTTGCGTAGCCATGACATGGCGGAGCGCAAAGCGCTGAGCCCGGGGGCTTTGGATGGCCATCTCTGACTAGGTTTTGGCTAGACCCATGAGTCGCCATGCAGCGACGGAATGGTGACTCGTCGTCGAAAAATAAAACAGTGCGTCCAATCGTTAGCAGAAAACAATTCCCCCCATCCTGTGTGACGCAACTGTTTTATTTTTGGCTACCAGGGAGCTGCCTAGAAGCTGCTGCTTGTAGCTGAAAAGAAAAAATATGTGTCACACCAGGTCACACCCAAGGAAACCAGGGAGCAGAGCCACTAGTAATTAAAACCCAGGATGCCTCGGTTGTAGAGACAATTTAACACTTGATACGTCCCGCTCTACCACTATGCACCAACAGAGCAGGTACTGAACAGGGCAATTCAACATGTACGTGTCTGCGTGTGAACATGCACGCACACTCCAGAGGGGTGAGTGCGTGTGAACACGCACATTTTTGACACACATTTTTGAATACTTTTTCAGATTTAGACTGAGACATGCGTGAATGTCCTGGGTTTCACAGGTTTACACACACATTTTGTTGAGGACGTGCGTTTTACACACACATTTAGGGGGGGCATGTGTGTGCCATGTAAACTGTCAGAGGGCTTTGAACAACCCTGCTATGCACTAACAGAACAGATACTGAATATTACCAAAGACAGCATTAACACTTACTGTTCAATTTATCAATTCACATGTAATGTTGCAAGCGATGGCTTGGACCATACCGCCATCTGATCAGATGGCTGCATAGTGCAAACCATCGCTTACAACATAACGTGATAGCCAACAACCATTCTGGGCGAGCTCGAACTTGGCGGCCGTTGTAATGGTGCGCGCGGCAGGATGGAGGTGGTCACTGACCTCGGCATCTTGATCAATCAACAGAAATCAACCAACCATCAACCAACCATCAACCAACCATATACTATTGTGCGGCAGAATGGAGGTGGTCACTGACCTCGGCATCTTGATCAATCAACAGAAATCAACCAACCATCAACCAACCATCAACCAACCATATACTGTTGTGCGGCAGAATGGAGGTGGTCACTGACCTCGGCATCTTGATCAATCAACAGAAACCAACCAACCATCAAACAACAATATGCTATTGTGTGGCAGAACGGAGCTGGTCAGTGATCTCGAAATCTTGATCAGAACTAGGTTTAAACCCACGCGTGGGGACCTCTGGGTAATGCCTTCATCGAAATCACGTGATGTTGTAAGCGATGGATTGAGCCGTACAGCTATCTGATCAGATGGTTTGAACCGTACAGCCATCTGATGAGATGGTTTGAATCGTACAGCCATCTGATCAGAAGGTCTGAACCGTACAGCCATCTGATCAGATGGTTTGAATCGTACAGCCATCTGATGAGATGGTTTGAACCGTACAGCTATCTTATCAGATGGTTTGAACCGTACAGCCATCTGATGAGATGGTTTGAACCGTACAGCCATCTGATGAGATGGTTTGAACCGTACAGCCATCTGATGAGATGGTTTGAACCGTACAGCCATCTTATCAGATGGTTTGAATTGTACAGCCATCTGATGAGATGGTTTGAACCGTACAGCCATCTGATCAGATGGTTTGAAGTGTACAGCCATCTGATCAGATGGTTTGAACCGTACAGCCATCTTATCAGATGGTTTGAACCGTACAGCCATCTTATCAGATGGTTTGAACCGTACAGCCATCTTATCAGATGGTTTGAACCGTACAGCCATCTTATCAGATGGTTTGAACCGTACAGCCATCTTATCAGATGGTTTGAACCGCACAGCCATCTTCTCAGATGGTTTGAACCGTACAGCCATCTTATCAGATGGTTTGAATCGCACAGCCATCTTATCAGATGGTTTGAACCGTACAGCCATCTTATCAGACGGTTTGAACCGTACAGCCATCTTATCAGATGGTTTGAACCGCACAGCCATCTTATCAGATGGTTTAAACCGTACAGCCATCTTATCAGATGGCTGTATGGTTACTGCTGAATCCATCAATTCACATATAAGTTTATGACGATAACAAGGAAACAAGACTAGCTGTCACTAGCAGTGCTACTTATCCATGTTACTATGATAGGCAGTAAACAGTACTATGGTAGGCAGTAAACACTGCTAGAACGAGCCCTTCTCTTATTCTATATGGTAGATAGAACACTACACTGGCTGTCAACTCAATGAAGTCCCCTCTGACAGTGACAAGCTGCAGGCACATTTGAAGTCCCTACATACATACATCCATCCATCCATACATACATACATACATACATACATACATACATACATACACATACATACATACACACATACATACACACTAGTAGGGAACCACAACAACTTAACCATACGGGTCATGTTTTTCACTTTTGCCGTCCCACATATCAATCTGGAGTTCATGCATGTTGTTGCAGTCCAGGGGTAAGATAAATAGGCTAAAGGGACTTGCTCAACCATGACAGGAGGGGCTTAAAACGAAAAGGCACTGATGAATTGAACCCCAAACAATCATTTGACCAACGGGGGCCCTGGGTTAATGCTACATTGGAAATTTCATTCTACAATTAAAATTTAATAACCGTCCCAATGGGATGATAATTTAATTGCACGGTTCTTATCGTATTTAAATACATTTAAAGTCCACGTGGGAATTTAAATACATTTAAATACATCAGCAGTCTATGTGGGTATTTAAATACATTTAAATACATCAGCAGTCTATGTGGGTATTTAAATACATATAAAGTCAACGTGGCAAGGCATGCTGATCCTAATCATGTAGGACTAAAAGCTTAGCATGAACAACGGAAACACAATCATATAAATTGATCTCACCTGTGTGTGCGTGTGTGTGGGAAGGCATGCTGACCCCTTCATCATGTAGGACAAACAGCTAAGCAGAAACACCGGAGAAACAATAATATCAATATATATCACCTGTGTGTGTGGCAAGGCATGCTGATCCTAATCATGTAGGCCTAAAAGCGTAGCAGAAACACTGGAGACAGTATCATATCAATATATATCACCTGTGCGTGTGGAAAGGCATGCTGATCCTAATCATATAGGACCAAAAGCTTAGCAGAAACACAGGAGACACAATATGATTATTTCCTTCTTCTTTCGACGATGCGTCGCCATTGCGTTGTTGAAGGGGGGGCCATCTCGGACACAGCCCCCTCCGAAGTATTGGTAGTCCTGGGTTAAGGGGTCCCTTCGGGTGTAGCCCCCTCAGCTGGATAGTTAGTCCTGGCAGGGGGGTCTTCCTCGGACACAGCCCTCTAAGCCATATCGGAAGTTGTTGCAGGGGGGGCCATCTTGGAAACAACCCCCTCGGAAGTATTGGTAGACCTGGATTGGGAGTGGCTCTTCAGCACTGGATTGGGGGGGCCTGTTCAGCACTAGATTGAGGGGGGTGGGTGGGCTCTTTATCACTGGAGGCCCTGGCTGTGGGTTTTTTCCGGCCGCAGCCCCCTCAGCTGGATTGAAAGTCCTGGCAGGGGGGGCCTCCTTGTACACAGCTCCCTAAGCCGTATTGGAGGTTGTAGCAGGGGGGGCTTCCTCGGATACAGCCCCCTCAAAAGGATTGGTAGGCCTGGGTTGGGGGAGGGTCTTCAGCACTGAAGGCCCTGGCTGAGGTTTTTTTCTGGCCGCAGCCCCCTCAGCTGAATTGAACGTCCTGGCAGGGGGGGACCTCTTTGGACACAGCCCCCTAAGCCGTATCGGAAGTTGTTGCAGGGGGGGCCATCTCGGACACAGCCCCCTCCGAAGTATTGGTCGTCCTGGGTTAAGGGGGCCCTTCGGGTGTAGCCCCCTCAGCTGGATAGTAAGTCCTGGCGGGGGTCTTCCTCCGACACAGCCCTCAAAGCCGTATCGGAAGCTGTTGCAGGGGGGGCCATCTCAGGCACAGCCCCATTGGAAGTATTGGTAGACCTGGGTTGGGGGGGGCCTTCGGCCGCAGCCCCCTCAACTGTATTGGAAGTCCTGGCGGGGGGGGCTTCCTCGGACACAGTCCCTTCAGCAGTAGAGGAAGTCCTGACAGGGGAGGGTTCTTCTGCTGTAGACCCCTCAGCTGTATTGGAGGTCCTGACAGGGGGGTTCTCCTCGGACACAGTCCCCTCAGCAGTAGTGGAAGTATTGGCAGGGGAGGGGTCTTCCGCTGTAGACCCCTCAGCTGTATTGGAGGTCCTGACAGGAGGGTTCTCCTCAGACATAGCCCCCTCAGCTGTATTTGAGACCCTGGCTGGGTGTGGCTCCTTGGCCGCAGCCCCCTCAGCAGTACTGGAGGCCCTGGCTGAGGAGGGCTTTGTGGCCGCAGCCCCCTCAGCAATACTGGAGGCCCTGGCAGGGGGGGGCTTTGTGGCCGCAGCCCCCTCAGCAATACTAGATTCCCTAGCTGAGGTGAGGGGCTCTGTGGCCGCAGCCCCCTCAGCAGTACTGGAGGCCCTGGCAGGGGGGGGCTCTGTGGCAGCAGCCCCCTCAGCAACACTAGATTCCCTAGCTGAGGTGAGGGGCTCTGTGGCCGCAGCCCCCTCAGCAGAACCGGAATGTTTTGCAGGGGGGGGCTTCTCGGCCGCAGCGCCCTCAGCAGTACCAGAGGCCCTGGCTGAGGCGGACTTTTCTGCTGCAGCCCCCTCAGCAGCACCGGAATTCCTTGGAAGGGGGGCCTCCTCGGCAGCAGCCCCCTCAACAGCACTAGAGGCCCTGGCTGGTGCGGCCTCGTTAGCTGCCGAAAAGGGACGCTCCAGGTTGGCAAGCTTGGGCGAAGCCCTCGGAGAGGCCGAGGAGGGTGGGTTGGCAGGAGGAGTGGCTGGGGGAGTTGTGAGATCAGCAGGGAGGGAGATGGAGGAGCGAGTACTCAGCCTCGATCCAGGCCTTGAGCCAGATACAGCTGGCGGTTTCAGTTCTGCACCAGGGGGGTTAGGGTTTGGGATTTCTGGCTCTTGGGTTGTTGTTGTCAGCTCTGGGGGGCGGCTAGATCTCTCCTCGGGGGCTTCGCCCAAAGGCGCCTTAGACTCCTGGTGGATCTCAGAGTTTATCGCGGCGGTTGCTGTAGCCTGGTCTAAATCCTTGGATCTGATGGAGGCGGTAGCTGACACCTGGTCCGAATCCCTGGCGGTGGCTGTCAGTTGGTCCAAGTCGAGTCCCTCCTCAGGCTGCTCTACAACAGTCTCTAGACCTCTAATGCTGTTCACACTGCTCAAACCAAGTTCAGCGTTAGAAGGATTAGACGAGGAAGATTCAGGGGGCGCAGACTCCGCGGGCGCAGCCCCCCCCTCTGAAAGGGGGGCCTCACTCATGACTGAGCCTACGGCTCTGGCGGGGCCACTAGGGGGTGATGCTCCTGTACCAGCAGGCTCTTGATGACTAAGGCGAGTGTCCAAGTCTACGCTTCCACATGTGCTGCTTTCCGGGCTAAGCCCCCTGCGACTCCCGAAACCAGCCTCGAAGCTGCCCCCTGAAAGCCCGAAGTGGGCTGGGTTTGAGCCAGAGACCTCTCCCTGGTGTGACTCAGGACGCTGGCGCAGTACAGGGCGGTACTTCGGGCTCTCCAGGCTGGCGGCGGCCTCCAGGGCAGGGGCAGTACCTGGGCGGAAAGTGAAGCCCGCCAGGCTGGGGACAGCCTGGGGCGGTTTCGGAGCAGGCTTGTCCAGCCCCACACCTGTTGTGAAGTTATCCCTGTCACGAGCCTTACCAGGATCTGGAGCCCCTGGCCTCGCCCCCACAGGGGATGCTCTGATATCTGCTTGGGCTAGGCCCCCCTTGAAGGATGACCTGGCGAATCCTTCGTTGGGGGAGCCAGGGAGCTTGTCCGCCAAGGGGGTACCCGCTCGTGGGCTTGCCTCCCTGCCATCCGTACGCCCTTTGGGCGCAGCTCCCCTGGTGGGAGTGGAGGGAGATTTGGGTGAAGCCCTCCCCCGTCCGATGCCACTAGTTCTTGGCGACTGGTGATGCATAACACCACTCAGTCTTGGGCTACTTTGATTGGACCCCATGGGGGAGCGTACACCATTAGGGCATAGGTCCCCTTGTACTTCCACCCTCAGGTTAGAGTGTATTGAGCTGGCCCGCCTGATGGGCTGAGAGGTCCCTGCCCTAAGCCCCCCCTGGCCCGTATCATCATCCATGAATGAGCGGAGGGCACTGCGAGCATCGGCTGCAGACATGGACGACCTCGTACTTCCTGCTACGCTGTTGGCTGAGCTGTGGACACTGAAAGAGAAAGGGGGGAGAGGGAAGGTGTTAGTGTGTATGTATGTATGTATGTATGTATGTATGTATGTATGTATGTATGTGGTGTGTGTGTGTGACATGGACGACCACGAACTTCCTGCTGCGCTGTTGGCTGAGCTAAAGACACTGAAAGGGTAAGGGAGGAGGGGGAGTGTTTGTGTGGATGCACGTGTGTAGTGTGTGTGTGTGACATAGTGGACCTTGTACTTCCTGCTGCGCTGTTGGCTGAGCAAAGGACACTGAAAGGGAAAGGGGAGGGGGAAGTGTTTGTTTATATGTATGTGTGTTTGTGGTGCGTGTGTGTTGACGTTGACATGGTTATGTGAACAACAGCAGACAACACAACACAACAAACAAACAAACAACCGGAGAAAAGGGTGACTCTGACGTTTTTTCAACGCCCTGTGGGCGCAGCGCGCAGTTTTTGCGCTTTTTGCACTAAAAGCGCTGACCAATTTGACGTTTGTGCGCTTTAAGCGCTGACCAATTTATCAAGAAGTAGTACCCTGTCCCGCGTCACCCACATGCACGCGCATATGCACAAGGGCACTGAATAGTCATTGGGCAAATCCACGAGAGTGGAGTAATAACACACACACACACATACAAATACATACACACATACACACACACACGTTCACACACATAAACACATGCACACACACAAACACGCACACACACACGCGCACACACATGCACACACACACGTGCACAAACATGCACACACACGTACACAAAACCACACATAAACACACGCGCATGCAATCACACACACACAAACACACATACACGTACACGTATACACAAATACACAAACATGCACACACACATGCACACACGTTCATACACATGCACACTCGCTCACATACATACATACATACATACATACACATACACACACATGCATACACATCCACACACACACGTACACAAAAACACACACATATACACACACACATACACAAACACGCGCACACATACAAACACGTGCACACACACACATGCACACACACAAATGCACACTCGTACACACCTGCGAGGGGAAGCGACACTGTCTGCCTTACAAGCTTGGTGCTGCCTAGAGGGGGTCGGAGAGGGAGGAGGGCTGCCATGTACTGACCCTTGTACTGACCCATGTACTGATGAGGAGCGTGAAATGGCAGGCAACACCAGTTGACATGGCTCGAGGGCAGAGGACCTGCAGGTACAGCAGTACAAACTGATAAGGATAGCGAGATGGCAGGCAACACCAGTTGACTTGGCTCGAGGGCAGAGGAGCTGCAGGTACAGCAGTACAAACTGATAAGGAGAGCGAGATGGCAGGCAACACCTAGGAAAAGAAAAATTAACAATACGACACTTTCTGGGACGACGCGACACTTTCCCGGGACGAACAAAGATAGGTCGGAATACATACATCGGAAACATGACAATTACCAGCACGACACCACAGTTTTCCGGGACGACCCCAATTTGCATTTAGTGATGCATAGGTTGGCCCGGCCTTTGGCCGAGGGCCGACCAACAAACACAAACTGTAACATGCATATCCTATACGGTCGGGCAAGTCCCTTTAGCCTATTTGGCCTACCCCTGGACTGTAACATACATACATAGTATACATACACCCACGCTTGCATCGCAAGTGCGACGACTCCTCTGTTATTCTAGCCATTCTAGGCAGGCTCAAGGACCTGCCCAGAAGCTGATATGAAAAGCTCGGGGAGCTGCCTAGAAGCTGATTAGAAAAGCTCGAGGAACTGCCTAGAAGCTGATATGAAAAGCCAAAAAGAAAGCCCTAACTACAAGCATTCCCCAAAATCTACACACACACATGCACGCACACACACACACACACACATGCACATGCACACACACATGCACACACACATATACCACGCTACCCTTATATTCAGTCACTCTATCCCTACACCCCTCTACCTCTCTCCCCCTACACTCTAATATGTTTTCACACCTGCGTCGCGATGATGACGACTCTTCTGTTATTCTGGCCATGGCACCCCCTCCCCTGTAAGGGCCTGCATCGTAAACCTCCTCAACCTCGCCATCATCCTCGGAGTACAGATCATCCCGGTAGTTTGGGGTGTCCACATAATCGACCAAAGCCCCTCTTGGGGACCCAGAAGCCACCCTTGTCATGCCTTCCTTGTCCGAAGCCCCCCCTGGGGACCCAGGGGGCATGTCAAAGTCCTGACTGAAGTATGCAGCTGTGTTGCTAACGTACACGGGCATCCTGCCACTTCCACGGGAAATAGAGACCTCTGAACTTCGAGGCGATGTGCTGGCAGCCTGGGTTGGGTTTGGATGTGTGTTGGGGGGGTTGGATGTGGGTTTGGGGGATTGGGTGGGTAGATATGGGGAGGGGGAGGGGAAGGGGGGGGGGGGGGGCTGGGGTTGGGGGGATGCTTGTGGTGAGGTATGTCGAAGTATTGGCTGAAGTATGCAGCGATGTTGCTAACGTACATGGACATCCAGCCACTTCCACGGGAAACAGAGATCTGTGAACTTCAAGGCAATGTGCTGGCAGCCTGGGTTGGGTTTGGATGTGGGTTTGGGGGGAATCTGCCAGCACTTTCTTCAACATATAGCTTGTTTTGACGAGCGGCATGACCGAGATAGAGACCGGAAAATGAGCATTCCAGTGGTCTCTGGGCAGGTGGTTTGAATTATTACTGTTTGAAATGAGATGGACCCCTGCAGCCAAAAAAACAAAACACAAAATAATACAACACAAAATAGCAAAACACAAAATAACACAACACAAAATAACACAACACAAAATAATACAACACACAATAGCAAAACACAAAATAACACAACACAAAATAATACAACACAAAAGAACAAAACACGGAATAACAAAATACAAATTACACAACACAAAATAATACAACACAAAATAGCAAAACACAAAAGAACAAAACACGGAATAACAAAATAAAAATTATACAACACAAAAGAACAAAACACGGAATAACAAAATATAAATTATACAACACAAAATTATACAACACAAAATTCCGGTACTCACTGTCAGCACTTTCTTCAACATATAGCTTGTTCTGATGAGGGGCATGACGGAGCTAGAGCCCGGAACGTGAGGGTTCCAATTGTCCAACATCGGAACGTGGTTAGCGTTGACGCTGATGCCTGGATGCTGATTCATACATGAAGAGCGGTACAGGGGTCGCTCCAGGGTGGATCCACCAAATGCCGAGCTTGTATTCCTTGCGTCGGATGCTTGTATCTTCTGAATCTGTGAATTAAGGGGAAGGGAAAGTTGTTAAACAGGAGAGGCTCTATAGCAATTCAGGGGATGATTTGGGAAGCACACTTTGTACTTCGGACTTGGTTCTCAGAATCTCAGGCCAATTATCGAGAATTCTCGCGAGAATTCTCAGATTTCCAGGCAAAATTTTTGATTTCATGTTCGAAGTCCGGGTTCTTCAGAAATCGTGAACCCAAATCATCCGCTGAATTGCTTTAAATAAAAGCACTGATGAACTGAACCACAAACAATCGTTTTGCGGACGGGGGTTCCCCTGAGTTCCTGCTACAGTGAAAATTGAATTCAATGATAAAGGAAAAGAGAGGAAGGGGAAAGGGGTGTGGTATCAAAGCTATAGGGTGGATCCACCAAATGCCGAGCTTGTATTCCTTGCGTCAGATGCTTGAATATTCTGAATCTGTAAATGGAGGGGGAGGGAAGGATAAGAGAGGTAGAGGCAAGAGGGGTGTGGGTAGAGGCCAGAGTGATGTGGTGACAAAGCTATAGGGTAGATCCACCAAATGCCGAGCTTGTGATTCCCTGCGTTGGATGCTTGTATCTTCAGAATCTGTTAATGCAGGGAGAGGGAAGGAAAAGAGAGGAAGAGGCAAGAGGGCTGTGGGTAGAGGCCAGAGTGTGTGTAAAAGCAAGGGGTGTGGTATCAAAGCTCCAGGGTGGATCCACTAAATGCCGGGCTTGTATTCCTTGCGTCCGATGCTTGTATCTTCTGAATCTGTGAATGGAGGGGGGGGGGGGGGGGGGGAGGAAGAGAGAGGTAGAGGCAAGAAGGGTGTGGGTAGAGGCCAGAGGGTTTTGTGTAGAGGCAAGAGGTGTGGTATTAAAGCTTGAGGGTGGATCCACTGAATGCTGAGCTTGTATTCCTTGCATCGGATGCTTGAATCTTCTGTATCTGTGAATGGAAGGGGGGGGGGGAGGGGGGAGGAAAAGAGAGGTAGAGGCAAGAGGGGTGTGGGTAGAGGCCAGTTCGATGTGTATCAAAGCTATAGGGTGGATCCACCAAATGCCGAGCTTGTATTCCTTGCGTCAGATGCTTGAATCTTCTGAATCTGTGAATGGAGGGGGCGGGGGAAGGAAAAGAGAGGTAGAGCCTAGGGGTGTGTGGGTAGAGGCCAGGAGGGTGTGGGTAGAGTCAAGGGGTGTGGTAACAGAGCTATAGGGTAGATCCACCAAATGCTGAGCTTGTGTTCTTTGCGTCAGTTGCTTATCTCTTCTGTATCTGTGGACAAAGGCGGAGAGAAGGAGGATTAGAGGTGGAGGGTGTGGTGTAGAGCGAAGTATGCAGTTCCATGACTGGCCAAGGTGGAGGTGGTGAGTCTGTGGGAAGTGTGTAAGTGTGTGTGTGTGTGTGTGGATGTGGATGTAAGCGATGAGAAAGAGTGTCCGGAGTGTGGAATGTTGGGGAGAAAGCGAAGTATGCAGTTCCATGACTGGCCAAGGTGGAGGTGGTGGTGAGTCTGTGCATGTAAGCGACGAGATAGAGGGTCAGGGGTGTGGAATGTGGGGGGTAAAGCTAAGTTCATAACTTGTTGAGGTGGTGGTCTTAATGTTGGATTCTTGTAATTTGTGAATGTGAGGATGAAAGCGGCGGAAAAAAGTGTCAGGGGTGTGGAATATGTGGAATAAGCTAAGTCCAGACCTGGTTGAGGTGGTGGTGGTTATTTTGGATTCTTGTAATTTGTGAATGTGTGGATGAAAGGGACTAAAAAGAGTGTGAGAGGTGAGGGGGGGTGGGGATGAAGCTAAGTCCATAACTGAGCTTGTGTTCTTTGCGTCTATTGCTTGGGTCTTCTGTATCTGTGGCTGATTGAAGGGGGAAGGAGTGTGAAAGGTGAAGCATGTGAGATGTGGGATGTGGGATGTGGGATGTGGGATGTGGGATGTGTGTGCAGGATGTGGGATGTGGGATGTGGGTGTGGGATGTGGGATGTGTGTGCGGGATGTGGGATGTGGGATGTGGGATGTGGGATGTGGGATGTGGGATGTGGGATGTGGGATGTGGGATGTGTGTGCGGGATGTGGGATGTGGGATGTGGGATGTGGGATGTGGGATGTGGGATGTGTGTGTGGGATGTGGGATGTGGGATGTGGGATGTGGGATGTGGGTGTGGGATGTGGGATGTGGGATGTGGGATGTGTGTGGGATGTGGGATGTGGGATGTGGGATGTGGGATGTGGGATGTGTGTGGGATGTGGGATGTGGGATGTGGGATGTGGGATGTGGGATGTGTGTGTGGGATGTGGGATGTGGGATGTGGGATGTGTGTGCGGGATGTGGGATGTGGGATGTGTGTGTGGGATGTGGGATGTGGGATGTGGGATGTGTGTGCGGGATGTGGGATGTGGGATGTGGGTGTGGGTGTGGGATGTGGGATGTGGGATGTGGGATGTGTGTGCGGGATGTGGGATGTGGGATGTGTGTGTGGGATGTGGGATGTGGGATGTGGGATGTGGGATGTGGGATGTGGGATGTGTGTGCGGGATGTGGGATGTGGGATGTGGGATGTGTGTGTGTGGGATGTGGGATGTGGGATGTGGGATGTGGGATGTGTGTGCGGGATGTGGGATGTGGGATGTGGTGTGGGATGTGGGATGTGGGATGTGGGATGTGGGTGGGATGTGTGTGCGGGATGTGGGATGTGTGTGCGGGATGTGGGATGTGGGATGTGTGTGTGCGGGATGTGGGATGTGGGATGTGTGTGGGATGTGGGATGTGGGATGTGGGATGTGTGTGCTGTGGGATGTGGGATGTGGGATGTGGGATGTGTGTGCGGGATGTGGGATGTGGGATGTGGGATGTGTGTGCGGGATGTGGGATGTGGGATGTGTGTGCGGGATGTGGGATGTGGGATGTGGGATGTGGGTGTGTGTGCGGGATGTGGGATGTGGGATGTGTGTGCGGGATGTGGGATGTGGGATGTGGGATGTGATGTGGGATGTGGGATGTGGGATGTGTGTGCGGGATGTGGGATGTGGGATGTGGGATGTGTGTGGGATGTGGGATGTGGGATGTGGGATGTGGGATGTGTGTGCGGGATGTGGGATGTGGGATGTGGGATGTGTGTGTGGGATGTGGGATGTGGGATGTGGGATGTGTGTGGGATGTGGGATGTGGGATGTGGGATGGGTGTGGGATGTGGGATGTGGGATGTGTGTGGGATGTGGGATGTGGGATGTGGGATGTGTGTGTGGGATGTGGGATGTGGGATGTGGGATGTGATGTGGGATGTGGGATGTGGGATGTGGGTGTGGGATGTGGGATGTGGGATGTGGGATGTGGGATGTGGGATGTGGGATGTGGGATGTGGGATGTGTGTGGGATGTGGGATGTGGGATGTGGGATGTGTGTGTGGGATGTGGGATGTGGGATGTGGGATGTGGGATGTGGGATGTGGGATGTGGGATGTGGGATGTGGGATGTGGTGTGGGATGTGGGATGTGGGTGTGGGATGTGGGATGTGATGTGGGATGTGGGATGTGGGATGTGGGATGTGGGATGTGTGTGTGGGATGTGGGATGTGGGATGTGGGATGTGGGATGTGGGATGTGGGATGTGGGATGTGGGATGTGGGATGTGGGATGTGGGATGTGGGATGTGGGATGTGTGTGTGGGATGTGGGATGTGGGATGTGGGATGTGGGATGTGATGTGGGATGTGGGATGTGGGATGTGGGATGTGGGATGTGGGATGTGGGATGTGGGATGTGGGATGTGGGATGTGGGATGTGGGATGTGGGATGTGGGATGTGGGATGTGGGATGTGGGATGTGTGTGTGGGATGTGGGATGTGGGGATGTGGGATGTGGGATGTGGGAGTGTGGGATGTGGGATGTGGGATGTGGGATGTGGGATGTGGGATGTGTGTGTGGGATGTGGGATGTGGGATGTGGGATGTGGGATGTGGGATGTGGGTGTGGGATGTGGGATGTGGGATGTGGGATGTGTGTGTGGGATGTGGGATGTGGGATGTGGATGTGGGATGTGGGATGTGTGTGGGATGTGGGATGTGTGGGATGTGGGATGTGGGATGTGGGATGTGGGATGTGGGATGTGGGATGTGGTGTGGGATGTGGGTGTGGGATGTGGGATGTGATGTGGGATGTGGGATGTGGGATGTGGGATGTGGGATGTGGGATGTGGGATGTGTGTGTGGGATGTGGGATGTGGGATGTGGGATGTGGGATGTGGGATGTGGGATGGTGGGATGTGTGTGCGGGATGTGGGATGTGGGATGTGGGGATGTGGGATGGTGTGTGTGGGATGTGGGATGTGGGATGTGATGTGGGATGTGGGATGTGTGTGTGGGATGTGGGATGTGGGATGTGGGATGTGGGTGTGGGATGTGGGATGTGGGATGTGTGTGTGGGATGTGGGATGTGGGATGTGTGTGTGGGATGTGGGATGTGGGATGTGGGATGTGGGATGTGGGATGTGGGATGTGGGATGTGGGATGTGGGTGTGGGATGTGGGATGTGGGTGTGGGATGTGGGATGTGGGATGTGGGATGTGGGATGTGGGATGTGGGATGTGGGATGTGGTGATGTGGGATGTGGGATGTGTGTGTGTGGGATGTGGGATGTGGGATGTGGGATGTGGGATGTGTGTGGGATGTGGGATGTGTGTGGGATGTGGGATGTGGGATGTGGGATGTGGGATGTGGGATGTGTGTGTGGGATGTGGGATGTGGGATGTGGGTGTGGGATGTGGGATGTGGGATGTGGGATGTGGGATGTGGGATGTGGGATGTGGGATGTGGGATGTGTGTGGATGTGGGATGTGGGATGTGGGATGTGGGATGTGGGTGTGGGATGTGGTGATGTGGGATGTGGGATGTGGGATGTGGGATGTGGGATGTGGGATGTGGGATGTGGGATGTGGGATGTGTGTGGGATGTGGTGTGGGATGTGGGATGTGGGATGTGGGATGTGTGTGGGATGTGGGATGTGGGATGTGGGATGTGTGTGTGGGATGTGGGATGTGGGATGTGTGTGCGGGATGTGGGATGTGGGATGTGGGATGTGTGTGCGGGATGTGGGATGTGGGATGTGTGGTGTGGGATGTGGGATGTGGGATGTGGGATGTGGGATGTGGTGATGTGGGATGTGGGATGTGGGATGTGGGATGTGTGTGGGATGTGGGATGTGGGATGTGTGTGGGATGTGGGATGTGTGTGGGATGTGGGATGTGGGATGTGTGTGTGGGATGTGGGATGTGGGATGTGGGATGTGGGATGTGGGATGTGGGATGTGGGATGTGTGTGCGGGATGTGGGATGTGGGATGTGTGTGCGGGATGTGGGATGTGGATGTGGGATGTGGGATGTGGGATGTGGGATGTGTGTGTGGGATGTGGGATGTGGGATGTGGGATGTGGGATGTGGGATGGTGATGTGGGATGTGGGTGTGGGATGTGGGATGTGGGATGTGGGATGTGTGATGGGATGTGGGATGTGGGATGTGGGATGTGGGATGTGGTGTGGGATGTGGGATGTGGGATGTGGTGATGGTGTGGGATGTGTGTGGGATGTGGGATGTGGGATGTGGGATGTGTGGTGTGGGATGTGGGATGTGTGGTGTGGGATGTGGGATGTGGGATGTGTGTGGGATGTGGGATGTGTGTGGGATGTGGGATGTGGGATGTGGGATGTGGGATGTGTGTGGGATGTGGGATGTGGGATGTGGTGTGGGATGTGGGATGGTGTGGTGATGTGGGATGTGGGATGTGGTGATGTGTGGGATGGTGATGGTGATGTGTGTGGGATGTGGGATGTGGGATGTGGGATGTGGGATGTGGGATGGTGTGGGATGTGGGATGTGGGATGGTGATGTGGGATGTGATGGTGATGGGATGTGGGATGTGGGATGTGTGTGTGGGATGTGGGATGTGGGATGTGATGTGATGTGGGATGTGTGGTGATGGTGATGTGGGATGTGGGATGTGGGATGTGGGTGTGATGTGGGATGTGGGATGTGGGATGTGGGATGTGGGATGTGATGTGGGATGGTGTGTGGGATGTGGGATGTGGGATGTGGGATGTGGGATGGTGATGTGTGGGATGTGGGATGTGGGATGTGGGATGTGGGATGTGGTGTGGGATGTGGGATGTGGGATGGTGTGGGATGTGGGATGTGGTGATGGGATGTGGGATGTGGGATGGTGATGGGGATGGTGGGATGTGGGATGTGGGATGTGGGATGTGTGGTGATGTGGGATGGTGATGGATGTGGGATGTGGGATGTGTGTGTGGTGATGTGGGATGTGGGATGTGGTGTGTGGGATGTGGGATGTGGGATGTGGGATGATGGTGTGGTGATGGGATGTGGGATGGTGTGGGATGTGGGATGTGGTGTGGGATGTGTGTGGGATGTGATGTGGGATGTGGGTGATGGTGATGTGGGATGTGGGATGTGGGATGATGGGATGTGGTGATGGTGATGTGGGATGTGGGTGTGGTGATGGTGGGATGTGGGATGTGGGATGTGGGATGTGGGATGTGATGTGGGATGTGATGGTGATGGGATGTGGGATGTGTGTGGGATGTGGGATGTGGGATGTGGTGATGTGTGGGATGTGGGATGTGGGATGTGGTGATGTGGGATGTGTGTGTGTGGGATGTGGGATGGTGATGGTGATGTGGGATGTGGGATGTGGGATGTGGGATGTGGTGTGGGATGTGGTGATGTGGGATGTGATGGTGATGGTGATGTGGGATGTGGGATGTGGGATGTGGTGATGTGTGGGATGTGGTGATGTGGGATGTGGTGTGTGGGATGTGGGATGTGGGATGTGGTGATGTGGGATGGTGGGATGTGGGATGTGTGTGGTGTGGGATGTGGGATGTGGGTGATGTGGGATGTGGGATGTGGGTGTGGGATGTGGGTGTGGGTGGATGTGGGATGTGTGTGGGGATGTGGGATGTGGGATGTGTGTGGTGATGTGATGGTGGGATGTGGGATGTGGGATGTGGGATGTGATGGTGATGGTGATGTGGGATGTGGTGATGTGGGATGTGGGATGTGGTGATGTGTGTGATGGGATGTGGGATGTGGGATGGTGATGGTGATGTGGGATGTGTGTGGGATGTGGGATGTGGGATGGTGATGTGGGTGATGGTGATGTGGGATGGTGATGGTGATGGTGATGTGGGATGTGGGATGGTGATGGTGATGTGGGATGTGGTGATGTGTGTGATGGTGATGTGGGATGTGGGATGGTGATGGTGATGTGGGATGTGGGATGTGTGTGGGGATGTGGGATGTGGGATGTGTGGGATGTGGTGATGGGATGATGGGATGTGGGATGGTGATGTGTGTGTGGTGATGTGGGATGTGGGATGTGGTGATGGTGGGATGTGGTGATGGTGATGTGGGATGTGGATGTGGGATGGTGTGGTGATGGTGGGATGTGGTGATGTGGTGATGGTGATGTGGGATGTGGTGATGTGTGGGTGATGGTGATGGTGATGTGGGATGTGATGGTGATGGGATGTGGGATGTGGGATGTGGGATGTGGTGATGGTGATGGTGATGGTGATGGTGATGGTGATGTGGTGATGGTGATGTGGGATGGTGATGGTGTGGGATGTGGGATGGTGATGTGTGTGGTGATGTGGGATGTGGGATGTGGTGATGTGGGATGTGGTGATGGTGATGGTGATGGTGATGTGGTGATGGTGATGTGATGGTGATGGGATGTGGGATGTGGTGATGGTGATGTGGGATGTGTGATG
>JAJSRW010001563.1:0-30000 GCA_022414725.1 Microglena sp. YARC | reverse complement strand
GGTGATGGTGATGGTGATGGTGATGGTGATGGTGATGGTGATGGTGATGGTGATGGTGATGGTGATGGTGATGGTGATGGTGATGGTGATGGTGATGGTGATGGTGATGGTGATGGTGATGGTGATGGTGATGGTGATGGTGATGGTGATGGTGATGGTGATGGTGATGGTGATGGTGATGGTGATGGTGATGGTGATGGTGATGGTGATGGTGATGGTGATGGTGATGGTGATGGTGATGGTGATGGTGATGGTGATGGTGATGGTGATGGTGATGGTGATGGTGATGGTGATGGTGATGGTGATGGTGATGGTGATGGTGATGGTGATGGTGATGGTGATGGTGATGGTGATGGTGATGGTGATGGTGATGGTGATGGTGATGGTGATGGTGATGGTGATGGTGATGGTGATGGTGATGGTGATGGTGATGGTGATGGTGATGGTGATGGTGATGGTGATGGTGATGGTGATGGTGATGGTGATGGTGATGGTGATGGTGATGGTGATGGTGATGGTGATGGTGATGGTGATGGTGATGGTGATGGTGATGGTGATGGTGATGGTGATGGTGATGGTGATGGTGATGGTGATGGTGATGGTGATGGTGATGGTGATGGTGATGGTGATGGTGATGGTGATGGTGATGGTGATGGTGATGGTGATGGTGATGGTGATGGTGATGGTGATGGTGATGGTGATGGTGATGGTGATGGTGATGGTGATGGTGATGGTGATGGTGATGGTGATGGTGATGGTGATGGTGATGGTGATGGTGATGGTGATGGTGATGGTGATGGTGATGGTGATGGTGATGGTGATGGTGATGGTGATGGTGATGGTGATGGTGATGGTGATGGTGATGGTGATGGTGATGGTGATGGTGATGGTGATGGTGATGGTGATGGTGATGGTGATGGTGATGGTGATGGTGATGGTGATGGTGATGGTGATGGTGATGGTGATGGTGATGGTGATGGTGATGGTGATGGTGATGGTGATGGTGATGGTGATGGTGATGGTGATGGTGATGGTGATGGTGATGGTGATGGTGATGGTGATGGTGATGGTGATGGTGATGGTGATGGTGATGGTGATGGTGATGGTGATGGTGATGGTGATGGTGATGGTGATGGTGATGGTGATGGTGATGGTGATGGTGATGGTGATGGTGATGGTGATGGTGATGGTGATGGTGATGGTGATGGTGATGGTGATGGTGATGGTGATGGTGATGGTGATGGTGATGGTGATGGTGATGGTGATGGTGATGGTGATGGTGATGGTGATGGTGATGGTGATGGTGATGGTGATGGTGATGGTGATGGTGATGGTGATGGTGATGGTGATGGTGATGGTGATGGTGATGGTGATGGTGATGGTGATGGTGATGGTGATGGTGATGGTGATGGTGATGGTGATGGTGATGGTGATGGTGATGGTGATGGTGATGGTGATGGTGATGGTGATGGTGATGGTGATGGTGATGGTGATGGTGATGGTGATGGTGATGGTGATGGTGATGGTGATGGTGATGGTGATGGTGATGGTGATGGTGATGGTGATGGTGATGGTGATGGTGATGGTGATGGTGATGGTGATGGTGATGGTGATGGTGATGGTGATGGTGATGGTGATGGTGATGGTGATGGTGATGGTGATGGTGATGGTGATGGTGATGGTGATGGTGATGGTGATGGTGATGGTGATGGTGATGGTGATGGTGATGGTGATGGTGATGGTGATGGTGATGGTGATGGTGATGGTGATGGTGATGGTGATGGTGATGGTGATGGTGATGGTGATGGTGATGGTGATGGTGATGGTGATGGTGATGGTGATGGTGATGGTGATGGTGATGGTGATGGTGATGGTGATGGTGATGGTGATGGTGATGGTGATGGTGATGGTGATGGTGATGGTGATGGTGATGGTGATGGTGATGGTGATGGTGATGGTGATGGTGATGGTGATGGTGATGGTGATGGTGATGGTGATGGTGATGGTGATGGTGATGGTGATGGTGATGGTGATGGTGATGGTGATGGTGATGGTGATGGTGATGGTGATGGTGATGGTGATGGTGATGGTGATGGTGATGGTGATGGTGATGGTGATGGTGATGGTGATGGTGATGGTGATGGTGATGGTGATGGTGATGGTGATGGTGATGGTGATGGTGATGGTGATGGTGATGGTGATGGTGATGGTGATGGTGATGGTGATGGTGATGGTGATGGTGATGGTGATGGTGATGGTGATGGTGATGGTGATGGTGATGGTGATGGTGATGGTGATGGTGATGGTGATGGTGATGGTGATGGTGATGGTGATGGTGATGGTGATGGTGATGGTGATGGTGATGGTGATGGTGATGGTGATGGTGATGGTGATGGTGATGGTGATGGTGATGGTGATGGTGATGGTGATGGTGATGGTGATGGTGATGGTGATGGTGATGGTGATGGTGATGGTGATGGTGATGGTGATGGTGATGGTGATGGTGATGGTGATGGTGATGGTGATGGTGATGGTGATGGTGATGGTGATGGTGATGGTGATGGTGATGGTGATGGTGATGGTGATGGTGATGGTGATGGTGATGGTGATGGTGATGGTGATGGTGATGGTGATGGTGATGGTGATGGTGATGGTGATGGTGATGGTGATGGTGATGGTGATGGTGATGGTGATGGTGATGGTGATGGTGATGGTGATGGTGATGGTGATGGTGATGGTGATGGTGATGGTGATGGTGATGGTGATGGTGATGGTGATGGTGATGGTGATGGTGATGGTGATGGTGATGGTGATGGTGATGGTGATGGTGATGGTGATGGTGATGGTGATGGTGATGGTGATGGTGATGGTGATGGTGATGGTGATGGTGATGGTGATGGTGATGGTGATGGTGATGGTGATGGTGATGGTGATGGTGATGGTGATGGTGATGGTGATGGTGATGGTGATGGTGATGGTGATGGTGATGGTGATGGTGATGGTGATGGTGATGGTGATGGTGATGGTGATGGTGATGGTGATGGTGATGGTGATGGTGATGGTGATGGTGATGGTGATGGTGATGGTGATGGTGATGGTGATGGTGATGGTGATGGTGATGGTGATGGTGATGGTGATGGTGATGGTGATGGTGATGGTGATGGTGATGGTGATGGTGATGGTGATGGTGATGGTGATGGTGATGGTGATGGTGATGGTGATGGTGATGGTGATGGTGATGGTGATGGTGATGGTGATGGTGATGGTGATGGTGATGGTGATGGTGATGGTGATGGTGATGGTGATGGTGATGGTGATGGTGATGGTGATGGTGATGGTGATGGTGATGGTGATGGTGATGGTGATGGTGATGGTGATGGTGATGGTGATGGTGATGGTGATGGTGATGGTGATGGTGATGGTGATGGTGATGGTGATGGTGATGGTGATGGTGATGGTGATGGTGATGGTGATGGTGATGGTGATGGTGATGGTGATGGTGATGGTGATGGTGATGGTGATGGTGATGGTGATGGTGATGGTGATGGTGATGGTGATGGTGATGGTGATGGTGATGGTGATGGTGATGGTGATGGTGATGGTGATGGTGATGGTGATGGTGATGGTGATGGTGATGGTGATGGTGATGGTGATGGTGATGGTGATGGTGATGGTGATGGTGATGGTGATGGTGATGGTGATGGTGATGGTGATGGTGATGGTGATGGTGATGGTGATGGTGATGGTGATGGTGATGGTGATGGTGATGGTGATGGTGATGGTGATGGTGATGGTGATGGTGATGGTGATGGTGATGGTGATGGTGATGGTGATGGTGATGGTGATGGTGATGGTGATGGTGATGGTGATGGTGATGGTGATGGTGATGGTGATGGTGATGGTGATGGTGATGGTGATGGTGATGGTGATGGTGATGGTGATGGTGATGGTGATGGTGATGGTGATGGTGATGGTGATGGTGATGGTGATGGTGATGGTGATGGTGATGGTGATGGTGATGGTGATGGTGATGGTGATGGTGATGGTGATGGTGATGGTGATGGTGATGGTGATGGTGATGGTGATGGTGATGGTGATGGTGATGGTGATGGTGATGGTGATGGTGATGGTGATGGTGATGGTGATGGTGATGGTGATGGTGATGGTGATGGTGATGGTGATGGTGATGGTGATGGTGATGGTGATGGTGATGGTGATGGTGATGGTGATGGTGATGGTGATGGTGATGGTGATGGTGATGGTGATGGTGATGGTGATGGTGATGGTGATGGTGATGGTGATGGTGATGGTGATGGTGATGGTGATGGTGATGGTGATGGTGATGGTGATGGTGATGGTGATGGTGATGGTGATGGTGATGGTGATGGTGATGGTGATGGTGATGGTGATGGTGATGGTGATGGTGATGGTGATGGTGATGGTGATGGTGATGGTGATGGTGATGGTGATGGTGATGGTGATGGTGATGGTGATGGTGATGGTGATGGTGATGGTGATGGTGATGGTGATGGTGATGGTGATGGTGATGGTGATGGTGATGGTGATGGTGATGGTGATGGTGATGGTGATGGTGATGGTGATGGTGATGGTGATGGTGATGGTGATGGTGATGGTGATGGTGATGGTGATGGTGATGGTGATGGTGATGGTGATGGTGATGGTGATGGTGATGGTGATGGTGATGGTGATGGTGATGGTGATGGTGATGGTGATGGTGATGGTGATGGTGATGGTGATGGTGATGGTGATGGTGATGGTGATGGTGATGGTGATGGTGATGGTGATGGTGATGGTGATGGTGATGGTGATGGTGATGGTGATGGTGATGGTGATGGTGATGGTGATGGTGATGGTGATGGTGATGGTGATGGTGATGGTGATGGTGATGGTGATGGTGATGGTGATGGTGATGGTGATGGTGATGGTGATGGTGATGGTGATGGTGATGGTGATGGTGATGGTGATGGTGATGGTGATGGTGATGGTGATGGTGATGGTGATGGTGATGGTGATGGTGATGGTGATGGTGATGGTGATGGTGATGGTGATGGTGATGGTGATGGTGATGGTGATGGTGATGGTGATGGTGATGGTGATGGTGATGGTGATGGTGATGGTGATGGTGATGGTGATGGTGATGGTGATGGTGATGGTGATGGTGATGGTGATGGTGATGGTGATGGTGATGGTGATGGTGATGGTGATGGTGATGGTGATGGTGATGGTGATGGTGATGGTGATGGTGATGGTGATGGTGATGGTGATGGTGATGGTGATGGTGATGGTGATGGTGATGGTGATGGTGATGGTGATGGTGATGGTGATGGTGATGGTGATGGTGATGGTGATGGTGATGGTGATGGTGATGGTGATGGTGATGGTGATGGTGATGGTGATGGTGATGGTGATGGTGATGGTGATGGTGATGGTGATGGTGATGGTGATGGTGATGGTGATGGTGATGGTGATGGTGATGGTGATGGTGATGGTGATGGTGATGGTGATGGTGATGGTGATGGTGATGGTGATGGTGATGGTGATGGTGATGGTGATGGTGATGGTGATGGTGATGGTGATGGTGATGGTGATGGTGATGGTGATGGTGATGGTGATGGTGATGGTGATGGTGATGGTGATGGTGATGGTGATGGTGATGGTGATGGTGATGGTGATGGTGATGGTGATGGTGATGGTGATGGTGATGGTGATGGTGATGGTGATGGTGATGGTGATGGTGATGGTGATGGTGATGGTGATGGTGATGGTGATGGTGATGGTGATGGTGATGGTGATGGTGATGGTGATGGTGATGGTGATGGTGATGGTGATGGTGATGGTGATGGTGATGGTGATGGTGATGGTGATGGTGATGGTGATGGTGATGGTGATGGTGATGGTGATGGTGATGGTGATGGTGATGGTGATGGTGATGGTGATGGTGATGGTGATGGTGATGGTGATGGTGATGGTGATGGTGATGGTGATGGTGATGGTGATGGTGATGGTGATGGTGATGGTGATGGTGATGGTGATGGTGATGGTGATGGTGATGGTGATGGTGATGGTGATGGTGATGGTGATGGTGATGGTGATGGTGATGGTGATGGTGATGGTGATGGTGATGGTGATGGTGATGGTGATGGTGATGGTGATGGTGATGGTGATGGTGATGGTGATGGTGATGGTGATGGTGATGGTGATGGTGATGGTGATGGTGATGGTGATGGTGATGGTGATGGTGATGGTGATGGTGATGGTGATGGTGATGGTGATGGTGATGGTGATGGTGATGGTGATGGTGATGGTGATGGTGATGGTGATGGTGATGGTGATGGTGATGGTGATGGTGATGGTGATGGTGATGGTGATGGTGATGGTGATGGTGATGGTGATGGTGATGGTGATGGTGATGGTGATGGTGATGGTGATGGTGATGGTGATGGTGATGGTGATGGTGATGGTGATGGTGATGGTGATGGTGATGGTGATGGTGATGGTGATGGTGATGGTGATGGTGATGGTGATGGTGATGGTGATGGTGATGGTGATGGTGATGGTGATGGTGATGGTGATGGTGATGGTGATGGTGATGGTGATGGTGATGGTGATGGTGATGGTGATGGTGATGGTGATGGTGATGGTGATGGTGATGGTGATGGTGATGGTGATGGTGATGGTGATGGTGATGGTGATGGTGATGGTGATGGTGATGGTGATGGTGATGGTGATGGTGATGGTGATGGTGATGGTGATGGTGATGGTGATGGTGATGGTGATGGTGATGGTGATGGTGATGGTGATGGTGATGGTGATGGTGATGGTGATGGTGATGGTGATGGTGATGGTGATGGTGATGGTGATGGTGATGGTGATGGTGATGGTGATGGTGATGGTGATGGTGATGGTGATGGTGATGGTGATGGTGATGGTGATGGTGATGGTGATGGTGATGGTGATGGTGATGGTGATGGTGATGGTGATGGTGATGGTGATGGTGATGGTGATGGTGATGGTGATGGTGATGGTGATGGTGATGGTGATGGTGATGGTGATGGTGATGGTGATGGTGATGGTGATGGTGATGGTGATGGTGATGGTGATGGTGATGGTGATGGTGATGGTGATGGTGATGGTGATGGTGATGGTGATGGTGATGGTGATGGTGATGGTGATGGTGATGGTGATGGTGATGGTGATGGTGATGGTGATGGTGATGGTGATGGTGATGGTGATGGTGATGGTGATGGTGATGGTGATGGTGATGGTGATGGTGATGGTGATGGTGATGGTGATGGTGATGGTGATGGTGATGGTGATGGTGATGGTGATGGTGATGGTGATGGTGATGGTGATGGTGATGGTGATGGTGATGGTGATGGTGATGGTGATGGTGATGGTGATGGTGATGGTGATGGTGATGGTGATGGTGATGGTGATGGTGATGGTGATGGTGATGGTGATGGTGATGGTGATGGTGATGGTGATGGTGATGGTGATGGTGATGGTGATGGTGATGGTGATGGTGATGGTGATGGTGATGGTGATGGTGATGGTGATGGTGATGGTGATGGTGATGGTGATGGTGATGGTGATGGTGATGGTGATGGTGATGGTGATGGTGATGGTGATGGTGATGGTGATGGTGATGGTGATGGTGATGGTGATGGTGATGGTGATGGTGATGGTGATGGTGATGGTGATGGTGATGGTGATGGTGATGGTGATGGTGATGGTGATGGTGATGGTGATGGTGATGGTGATGGTGATGGTGATGGTGATGGTGATGGTGATGGTGATGGTGATGGTGATGGTGATGGTGATGGTGATGGTGATGGTGATGGTGATGGTGATGGTGATGGTGATGGTGATGGTGATGGTGATGGTGATGGTGATGGTGATGGTGATGGTGATGGTGATGGTGATGGTGATGGTGATGGTGATGGTGATGGTGATGGTGATGGTGATGGTGATGGTGATGGTGATGGTGATGGTGATGGTGATGGTGATGGTGATGGTGATGGTGATGGTGATGGTGATGGTGATGGTGATGGTGATGGTGATGGTGATGGTGATGGTGATGGTGATGGTGATGGTGATGGTGATGGTGATGGTGATGGTGATGGTGATGGTGATGGTGATGGTGATGGTGATGGTGATGGTGATGGTGATGGTGATGGTGATGGTGATGGTGATGGTGATGGTGATGGTGATGGTGATGGTGATGGTGATGGTGATGGTGATGGTGATGGTGATGGTGATGGTGATGGTGATGGTGATGGTGATGGTGATGGTGATGGTGATGGTGATGGTGATGGTGATGGTGATGGTGATGGTGATGGTGATGGTGATGGTGATGGTGATGGTGATGGTGATGGTGATGGTGATGGTGATGGTGATGGTGATGGTGATGGTGATGGTGATGGTGATGGTGATGGTGATGGTGATGGTGATGGTGATGGTGATGGTGATGGTGATGGTGATGGTGATGGTGATGGTGATGGTGATGGTGATGGTGATGGTGATGGTGATGGTGATGGTGATGGTGATGGTGATGGTGATGGTGATGGTGATGGTGATGGTGATGGTGATGGTGATGGTGATGGTGATGGTGATGGTGATGGTGATGGTGATGGTGATGGTGATGGTGATGGTGATGGTGATGGTGATGGTGATGGTGATGGTGATGGTGATGGTGATGGTGATGGTGATGGTGATGGTGATGGTGATGGTGATGGTGATGGTGATGGTGATGGTGATGGTGATGGTGATGGTGATGGTGATGGTGATGGTGATGGTGATGGTGATGGTGATGGTGATGGTGATGGTGATGGTGATGGTGATGGTGATGGTGATGGTGATGGTGATGGTGATGGTGATGGTGATGGTGATGGTGATGGTGATGGTGATGGTGATGGTGATGGTGATGGTGATGGTGATGGTGATGGTGATGGTGATGGTGATGGTGATGGTGATGGTGATGGTGATGGTGATGGTGATGGTGATGGTGATGGTGATGGTGATGGTGATGGTGATGGTGATGGTGATGGTGATGGTGATGGTGATGGTGATGGTGATGGTGATGGTGATGGTGATGGTGATGGTGATGGTGATGGTGATGGTGATGGTGATGGTGATGGTGATGGTGATGGTGATGGTGATGGTGATGGTGATGGTGATGGTGATGGTGATGGTGATGGTGATGGTGATGGTGATGGTGATGGTGATGGTGATGGTGATGGTGATGGTGATGGTGATGGTGATGGTGATGGTGATGGTGATGGTGATGGTGATGGTGATGGTGATGGTGATGGTGATGGTGATGGTGATGGTGATGGTGATGGTGATGGTGATGGTGATGGTGATGGTGATGGTGATGGTGATGGTGATGGTGATGGTGATGGTGATGGTGATGGTGATGGTGATGGTGATGGTGATGGTGATGGTGATGGTGATGGTGATGGTGATGGTGATGGTGATGGTGATGGTGATGGTGATGGTGATGGTGATGGTGATGGTGATGGTGATGGTGATGGTGATGGTGATGGTGATGGTGATGGTGATGGTGATGGTGATGGTGATGGTGATGGTGATGGTGATGGTGATGGTGATGGTGATGGTGATGGTGATGGTGATGGTGATGGTGATGGTGATGGTGATGGTGATGGTGATGGTGATGGTGATGGTGATGGTGATGGTGATGGTGATGGTGATGGTGATGGTGATGGTGATGGTGATGGTGATGGTGATGGTGATGGTGATGGTGATGGTGATGGTGATGGTGATGGTGATGGTGATGGTGATGGTGATGGTGATGGTGATGGTGATGGTGATGGTGATGGTGATGGTGATGGTGATGGTGATGGTGATGGTGATGGTGATGGTGATGGTGATGGTGATGGTGATGGTGATGGTGATGGTGATGGTGATGGTGATGGTGATGGTGATGGTGATGGTGATGGTGATGGTGATGGTGATGGTGATGGTGATGGTGATGGTGATGGTGATGGTGATGGTGATGGTGATGGTGATGGTGATGGTGATGGTGATGGTGATGGTGATGGTGATGGTGATGGTGATGGTGATGGTGATGGTGATGGTGATGGTGATGGTGATGGTGATGGTGATGGTGATGGTGATGGTGATGGTGATGGTGATGGTGATGGTGATGGTGATGGTGATGGTGATGGTGATGGTGATGGTGATGGTGATGGTGATGGTGATGGTGATGGTGATGGTGATGGTGATGGTGATGGTGATGGTGATGGTGATGGTGATGGTGATGGTGATGGTGATGGTGATGGTGATGGTGATGGTGATGGTGATGGTGATGGTGATGGTGATGGTGATGGTGATGGTGATGGTGATGGTGATGGTGATGGTGATGGTGATGGTGATGGTGATGGTGATGGTGATGGTGATGGTGATGGTGATGGTGATGGTGATGGTGATGGTGATGGTGATGGTGATGGTGATGGTGATGGTGATGGTGATGGTGATGGTGATGGTGATGGTGATGGTGATGGTGATGGTGATGGTGATGGTGATGGTGATGGTGATGGTGATGGTGATGGTGATGGTGATGGTGATGGTGATGGTGATGGTGATGGTGATGGTGATGGTGATGGTGATGGTGATGGTGATGGTGATGGTGATGGTGATGGTGATGGTGATGGTGATGGTGATGGTGATGGTGATGGTGATGGTGATGGTGATGGTGATGGTGATGGTGATGGTGATGGTGATGGTGATGGTGATGGTGATGGTGATGGTGATGGTGATGGTGATGGTGATGGTGATGGTGATGGTGATGGTGATGGTGATGGTGATGGTGATGGTGATGGTGATGGTGATGGTGATGGTGATGGTGATGGTGATGGTGATGGTGATGGTGATGGTGATGGTGATGGTGATGGTGATGGTGATGGTGATGGTGATGGTGATGGTGATGGTGATGGTGATGGTGATGGTGATGGTGATGGTGATGGTGATGGTGATGGTGATGGTGATGGTGATGGTGATGGTGATGGTGATGGTGATGGTGATGGTGATGGTGATGGTGATGGTGATGGTGATGGTGATGGTGATGGTGATGGTGATGGTGATGGTGATGGTGATGGTGATGGTGATGGTGATGGTGATGGTGATGGTGATGGTGATGGTGATGGTGATGGTGATGGTGATGGTGATGGTGATGGTGATGGTGATGGTGATGGTGATGGTGATGGTGATGGTGATGGTGATGGTGATGGTGATGGTGATGGTGATGGTGATGGTGATGGTGATGGTGATGGTGATGGTGATGGTGATGGTGATGGTGATGGTGATGGTGATGGTGATGGTGATGGTGATGGTGATGGTGATGGTGATGGTGATGGTGATGGTGATGGTGATGGTGATGGTGATGGTGATGGTGATGGTGATGGTGATGGTGATGGTGATGGTGATGGTGATGGTGATGGTGATGGTGATGGTGATGGTGATGGTGATGGTGATGGTGATGGTGATGGTGATGGTGATGGTGATGGTGATGGTGATGGTGATGGTGATGGTGATGGTGATGGTGATGGTGATGGTGATGGTGATGGTGATGGTGATGGTGATGGTGATGGTGATGGTGATGGTGATGGTGATGGTGATGGTGATGGTGATGGTGATGGTGATGGTGATGGTGATGGTGATGGTGATGGTGATGGTGATGGTGATGGTGATGGTGATGGTGATGGTGATGGTGATGGTGATGGTGATGGTGATGGTGATGGTGATGGTGATGGTGATGGTGATGGTGATGGTGATGGTGATGGTGATGGTGATGGTGATGGTGATGGTGATGGTGATGGTGATGGTGATGGTGATGGTGATGGTGATGGTGATGGTGATGGTGATGGTGATGGTGATGGTGATGGTGATGGTGATGGTGATGGTGATGGTGATGGTGATGGTGATGGTGATGGTGATGGTGATGGTGATGGTGATGGTGATGGTGATGGTGATGGTGATGGTGATGGTGATGGTGATGGTGATGGTGATGGTGATGGTGATGGTGATGGTGATGGTGATGGTGATGGTGATGGTGATGGTGATGGTGATGGTGATGGTGATGGTGATGGTGATGGTGATGGTGATGGTGATGGTGATGGTGATGGTGATGGTGATGGTGATGGTGATGGTGATGGTGATGGTGATGGTGATGGTGATGGTGATGGTGATGGTGATGGTGATGGTGATGGTGATGGTGATGGTGATGGTGATGGTGATGGTGATGGTGATGGTGATGGTGATGGTGATGGTGATGGTGATGGTGATGGTGATGGTGATGGTGATGGTGATGGTGATGGTGATGGTGATGGTGATGGTGATGGTGATGGTGATGGTGATGGTGATGGTGATGGTGATGGTGATGGTGATGGTGATGGTGATGGTGATGGTGATGGTGATGGTGATGGTGATGGTGATGGTGATGGTGATGGTGATGGTGATGGTGATGGTGATGGTGATGGTGATGGTGATGGTGATGGTGATGGTGATGGTGATGGTGATGGTGATGGTGATGGTGATGGTGATGGTGATGGTGATGGTGATGGTGATGGTGATGGTGATGGTGATGGTGATGGTGATGGTGATGGTGATGGTGATGGTGATGGTGATGGTGATGGTGATGGTGATGGTGATGGTGATGGTGATGGTGATGGTGATGGTGATGGTGATGGTGATGGTGATGGTGATGGTGATGGTGATGGTGATGGTGATGGTGATGGTGATGGTGATGGTGATGGTGATGGTGATGGTGATGGTGATGGTGATGGTGATGGTGATGGTGATGGTGATGGTGATGGTGATGGTGATGGTGATGGTGATGGTGATGGTGATGGTGATGGTGATGGTGATGGTGATGGTGATGGTGATGGTGATGGTGATGGTGATGGTGATGGTGATGGTGATGGTGATGGTGATGGTGATGGTGATGGTGATGGTGATGGTGATGGTGATGGTGATGGTGATGGTGATGGTGATGGTGATGGTGATGGTGATGGTGATGGTGATGGTGATGGTGATGGTGATGGTGATGGTGATGGTGATGGTGATGGTGATGGTGATGGTGATGGTGATGGTGATGGTGATGGTGATGGTGATGGTGATGGTGATGGTGATGGTGATGGTGATGGTGATGGTGATGGTGATGGTGATGGTGATGGTGATGGTGATGGTGATGGTGATGGTGATGGTGATGGTGATGGTGATGGTGATGGTGATGGTGATGGTGATGGTGATGGTGATGGTGATGGTGATGGTGATGGTGATGGTGATGGTGATGGTGATGGTGATGGTGATGGTGATGGTGATGGTGATGGTGATGGTGATGGTGATGGTGATGGTGATGGTGATGGTGATGGTGATGGTGATGGTGATGGTGATGGTGATGGTGATGGTGATGGTGATGGTGATGGTGATGGTGATGGTGATGGTGATGGTGATGGTGATGGTGATGGTGATGGTGATGGTGATGGTGATGGTGATGGTGATGGTGATGGTGATGGTGATGGTGATGGTGATGGTGATGGTGATGGTGATGGTGATGGTGATGGTGATGGTGATGGTGATGGTGATGGTGATGGTGATGGTGATGGTGATGGTGATGGTGATGGTGATGGTGATGGTGATGGTGATGGTGATGGTGATGGTGATGGTGATGGTGATGGTGATGGTGATGGTGATGGTGATGGTGATGGTGATGGTGATGGTGATGGTGATGGTGATGGTGATGGTGATGGTGATGGTGATGGTGATGGTGATGGTGATGGTGATGGTGATGGTGATGGTGATGGTGATGGTGATGGTGATGGTGATGGTGATGGTGATGGTGATGGTGATGGTGATGGTGATGGTGATGGTGATGGTGATGGTGATGGTGATGGTGATGGTGATGGTGATGGTGATGGTGATGGTGATGGTGATGGTGATGGTGATGGTGATGGTGATGGTGATGGTGATGGTGATGGTGATGGTGATGGTGATGGTGATGGTGATGGTGATGGTGATGGTGATGGTGATGGTGATGGTGATGGTGATGGTGATGGTGATGGTGATGGTGATGGTGATGGTGATGGTGATGGTGATGGTGATGGTGATGGTGATGGTGATGGTGATGGTGATGGTGATGGTGATGGTGATGGTGATGGTGATGGTGATGGTGATGGTGATGGTGATGGTGATGGTGATGGTGATGGTGATGGTGATGGTGATGGTGATGGTGATGGTGATGGTGATGGTGATGGTGATGGTGATGGTGATGGTGATGGTGATGGTGATGGTGATGGTGATGGTGATGGTGATGGTGATGGTGATGGTGATGGTGATGGTGATGGTGATGGTGATGGTGATGGTGATGGTGATGGTGATGGTGATGGTGATGGTGATGGTGATGGTGATGGTGATGGTGATGGTGATGGTGATGGTGATGGTGATGGTGATGGTGATGGTGATGGTGATGGTGATGGTGATGGTGATGGTGATGGTGATGGTGATGGTGATGGTGATGGTGATGGTGATGGTGATGGTGATGGTGATGGTGATGGTGATGGTGATGGTGATGGTGATGGTGATGGTGATGGTGATGGTGATGGTGATGGTGATGGTGATGGTGATGGTGATGGTGATGGTGATGGTGATGGTGATGGTGATGGTGATGGTGATGGTGATGGTGATGGTGATGGTGATGGTGATGGTGATGGTGATGGTGATGGTGATGGTGATGGTGATGGTGATGGTGATGGTGATGGTGATGGTGATGGTGATGGTGATGGTGATGGTGATGGTGATGGTGATGGTGATGGTGATGGTGATGGTGATGGTGATGGTGATGGTGATGGTGATGGTGATGGTGATGGTGATGGTGATGGTGATGGTGATGGTGATGGTGATGGTGATGGTGATGGTGATGGTGATGGTGATGGTGATGGTGATGGTGATGGTGATGGTGATGGTGATGGTGATGGTGATGGTGATGGTGATGGTGATGGTGATGGTGATGGTGATGGTGATGGTGATGGTGATGGTGATGGTGATGGTGATGGTGATGGTGATGGTGATGGTGATGGTGATGGTGATGGTGATGGTGATGGTGATGGTGATGGTGATGGTGATGGTGATGGTGATGGTGATGGTGATGGTGATGGTGATGGTGATGGTGATGGTGATGGTGATGGTGATGGTGATGGTGATGGTGATGGTGATGGTGATGGTGATGGTGATGGTGATGGTGATGGTGATGGTGATGGTGATGGTGATGGTGATGGTGATGGTGATGGTGATGGTGATGGTGATGGTGATGGTGATGGTGATGGTGATGGTGATGGTGATGGTGATGGTGATGGTGATGGTGATGGTGATGGTGATGGTGATGGTGATGGTGATGGTGATGGTGATGGTGATGGTGATGGTGATGGTGATGGTGATGGTGATGGTGATGGTGATGGTGATGGTGATGGTGATGGTGATGGTGATGGTGATGGTGATGGTGATGGTGATGGTGATGGTGATGGTGATGGTGATGGTGATGGTGATGGTGATGGTGATGGTGATGGTGATGGTGATGGTGATGGTGATGGTGATGGTGATGGTGATGGTGATGGTGATGGTGATGGTGATGGTGATGGTGATGGTGATGGTGATGGTGATGGTGATGGTGATGGTGATGGTGATGGTGATGGTGATGGTGATGGTGATGGTGATGGTGATGGTGATGGTGATGGTGATGGTGATGGTGATGGTGATGGTGATGGTGATGGTGATGGTGATGGTGATGGTGATGGTGATGGTGATGGTGATGGTGATGGTGATGGTGATGGTGATGGTGATGGTGATGGTGATGGTGATGGTGATGGTGATGGTGATGGTGATGGGTGATGGTGATGGTGATGGTGATGGTGATGGTGATGGTGATGGTGATGGTGATGGTGATGGTGATGGTGATGGTGATGGTGTGATGGTGATGGTGATGGTGATGGTGATGGTGATGGTGATGGTGATGGTGATGGTGATGGTGATGGTGATGGTGATGGTGATGGTGATGGTGATGGTGATGGTGATGGTGATGGGGATGGTGATGGTGAATGGTGATGGTGATGGTGATGGTGATGGTGATGGTGATGGTGATGGTGATGGTGATGGTGATGGTGATGGTGATGTGATGGTGATGGTGATGGTGATGGTGATGGTGATGGTGATGGTGATGGTGATGGTGATGGTGATGGTGATGGTGATGGTGATGGTGATGGTGATGGTGATGGTGATGGGGATGGTGATGGTGATGGTGATGGTGGGGTGATGGGGGTGATGGCGGTGGCGGTGGCGGTGGGGATGGATGGTGATGGTTGGTGATGGTGGCGGTGATGGTGACATAATATAATACGACTAGCATGTAATTTAATGAACGTTTTGGGTTATGTTTTAACCTGTATCTCATACAACTTGCAACTTCTTTGTAATCCAGGCATTTTGATTTCTCTACTACATAGACATGACGGGCTATTTCAACCAACCCGACTTGGCGGATCTACGCCTGGTCTTTGGGAGCTCGGACGGTCCACCCAGTAAACGACAGTGCACCGGATTATCCTTGGAAGAGGCGCGCTCTTTCTACGCCCACAGAGCCTTCTTAGCGTCCAAGTCCCCTGTCATCAAGGCCATGTTGCTGAGGGTGAAGGAGCTCAGGGACATACAGGCAAAGTGCAGTGGGTCCGTTGGGCAACCAAAGAAAGGAAACAGAAAGAGGTCTGCGGGTAGGGTACCTGGCTTTACACCTCCTGCACATCAACTACCAGACCTCCAACTTGAAACCTTGGAGCTGCCTGTAGAGCAAGAGGAACTGTTGGCATGTGAGGTGCTCTTTCGCTCCATGTACTCAGACGACCTGGCTGAAAGGAAAGTGGCAAGTTGCTTTGCCCCAGTGAGCAGGGGGCAGGTGCCAACAAGGTCAGCTTGTTGGTGCAGGTGTACCGCTTGGCTGATCGTTTGGAGGTGTGCACTGATCAATGTGCACAAGCCATCTCAGCCCTAAGCTCAGAAGACTGTGAGTCAGTAGATACTGTGAACCATGTCTTCTCCTTGAAGTTGGCTGCCCCAGGACTGGTGGAGCATGCCACCATCAAGGCTCTTATGGAGAAGTGCATGTCCCAGCTAGTTGAACGCTTTGGAGCTGTTTGGAGGGCAATTGGGAACAACAGCTTAATTGAGGAATTCAAGCAGCTGGACTTTCTCACAGTGCTTGCTTTCTTAGACTTTGACAAGTTGGTAGTGAAGTCGGAGGATCAAGTCCTCTTGCTCATGGCTAAGTGGACGGGCAAGGACTGGGCTGGCTGCATCAGCAAGGAACAGCTGGGGGCTTTCTTGAACGTCCTCCGGCTGGGACACCTGAGTACATCAATACTAGCTAATTTGAAAAGTGTAGCACCCTGGCTACCTGTGGACCCTGTTTTGTTGGATCATGTAGGAGCATGGAAGAATTATCAGGTCAGGTTTCCTGGGAAAGCTGCCTCCATGCCAAACGGGCTGCAATCTGTTGATGGCAGTAGTGTGGCATGGTTAAGGGACGAAAGGATTCACAGGTCAGCTATTACCTTGGTTGAACGTTGGTTCTTTAAAAGAGATATTGCCAAGCTTCTGGCGTCAGTGCAACACGATGGGGCACAAGAGAACATGCAAACAATCAGGCATCGTGGTGCAACAATCAACGGATATGACATCTTCCCCACGTTGTCCGTTCAGATTGTGTCTGACGGCTCCAAGAAAACGTTTGTGATCTTTGTTGGCTTTGAGTTCAGAACGTCAGCAGCTTACATGTCTGGTGGGATTAAAACCCTGGCTCATGTCAAAGCTGACTGTCTACTTGGTAAAGGGAGAGAACCCATGGGGAGTGTTGACAATGTCCTCTATGCAGCCCATGCCTGGGAGGTGACCAGAGTGGACAGCTTGGATGATTTCTCCTGCCTGGATAGCTACCTGGACGAGGAGGGCAAGCTGCCTGTTCAACTAGACTTGTTTACAATGAACTGATGTGGGTGAGAGCCGTTATATGTTTTGCGCAAACACGCAGCCTTGCCTATTGAGAGTATTTAACTAAGTATCTGAGCTTTTGCATGATGAAAATATGCCATGCCTTCACTTAAGCACTTCATGTTGGCGTTTATGTGGGCTTTGTATGATGCCTTGACCTCTGCATCATACATTTGATGTAGTGTTGCTCACTTTCTTTCCTCCTCCATCACCGGTTTCAGCCATTATTGGACCACTACCTGTACCATAGCTACCCTTTGCTTTCAGCTACAAGCAACAGCTTCTAGGCAGCTCCCCCGACTGGCTATTTAGCCAAGCTTGACACAACCCTGTGCACCTTGAAGCTGTCCAAATGTAATATCCAGAACTGCTGGTATATTTGGGTGCAACTTAGAGGCTGGCTCATGGAGCTGCCTAGAAGCTACTCCTTGTAGCCGAAAAGAAAAGCTCTGGCATGTTCCCCCATGAATCATTAACACCTGCACACCCATGGATCACCAACACCTACATACCCATGGACCAGTAACACCTACACACCCATGAACCACCAATACCTACACGTCCATGAATCCCCAATGCCCAGACACCCATTCTCCATGATCTCCGCTCTTCATGGTGCAGGCCAGCTAGTGACAACTTCACATGATACACATATTAGACTGACACCATTTTCACCCTACCCATCACATTGATTCCCTGTGTAGCCTCAATCACCAACACCTACACACACCTGAACCACCAACACCTACACACCCCTGAACCACCAACAACCACGCGCACATGATATATGATTTCCGATTTTCATGGGGCAAGCAAGCCTATGGCAACTAGCTGGAAATGATTTGCAGATTAGACTCAATTTACCCCCTTCCTCTCACCTTCCCTGCGTAGACTCAACCGTGGCAACTCATGTCAACCGTGGTAATTGGGGGAGGAGTGTGGTCTCCAGATAGAGGACGATGCCTTGAATATGTGGACAACCAGATTTTCCATGGTCCCCATCCTTGCTCCTGTGTTCATTTTGCCCCCATGCAGGTGGTGACCCATGCCTGAGCCCCCATGCAGGTGGTGACTCATGCCAGAGCCCCCATGCAGGTGGTGTCCCATGTCTGAGACCCTATTCAGGTGGTGACCCATGCATGAGCCCCCATGTAGGTAGTAACCCATGCAAGAGCCCCCATGCATGTGGTGACCAATGCCTGGGCCCCCATGCAGGTGATGACCCAAGCATGAGCCCCCATGTAGGTGGTGACCCATGCCTGAGCCCCCATGCATGTAGTGTCCCATGCCTGAGCCCCCATGCAGGTGGTGACCCCTGCCGAACCCCCATGCAGGTGGTGACCCGTGCCTGAGCCCCCATGCAGGTGGTGACCCGTGCCTGAACCCCCATGAGGGTGATGCCCATGCTTGAACCCCCATGCAGGTGGTGACTGATGCAAGAGTTCCCATGCAGGTGGTGACCCATGCCTGAGACCCTATGCAGGTGGTGACCCATGCTTGAGCCCCCATGCAGGTGGTCACCCATGCTTGAGCTCCCATGCAGGTGGTGACCCATGCCTGATCCCCCATGCAGGTGGTGACCCATGCTTGAGCCCCCATGCAGGTGGTGACCCATGCCTGAGCCCCCATGCAGGTGTTGCCCCATGCCTGAGCCCCCATGCAGGTGGTGACCCATGCACGTGGTGACCCATGCTTGAGCCCCCATGCAAGTTATGACCCATGCCTGATCCCCCATGCAGTTGGTGACCGAATGCCATAAGCCCCCATGCAGGTGGTGACCCATGCCTGAGCCCCCCATGCAGGTGGTGACTCATGCCAGAGCCCCGATGCAGGTGGTGACCCATGCCTGAGCCCCCATGCAGGTGGTGACTCATGCAAGAGCCCCCATGCAGGTGGTGACCCATGTCTGAGCCCCCATGCAGATGGTGACCCGTGCTTGCACCCCCATGCAGGTGGTGACCCATGCCTGAGCCCTCATGCATGTGGTGACCCATGCCTGAGCCCCCATGCAGGTGGTGACCGATGCATAAGCCCCCATGCAGGTGGTGACCCATGCCTTAGCCCTCATGCAGGTGGTGACCCATGCCGTAGCCCCCATGCAGGTGGTGACCCGTGCCTGAGCCCCCATGCAGGTGGTGACCCATGTCTGAGCCCCCATGCAGATGGTGACCCCTGCTTTCACCTCCATGCAGGTGGTTACCCATGCCTGAGCCCCCATGCAGGTGGTGACCCATGTCTGAGCCCCCATGCAGATGGTGACCCGTGCTTGCACCCCCATGCAGGTGGTGACCCATGCCTGAGCCCTCATGCATGTGGTGACCCATGCCTGAGCCCCCATGCAGGTGGTGACCGATGCATAAGCCCCCATGCAGGTGGTGACCCATGCCTTAGCCCTCATGCAGGTGGTGACCCATGCCGTAGCCCCCATGCAGGTGGTGTCCCATGCATGAGCCCCCATGCAGGTGTTGGCCAATGCACGAGCCCCCATTCAGGTGGTGACCCATGTCTGAGCCCCCATGAAGGAGGTTACCCATGCAGGTGGTGACTGATGCACGAGCCCCCATGCAGGTGGTTACACATGCATGAGCCCCCATGCAGGTGGTGAGCCGTGTTTGAGCCCCCATGCAGGTGGTGACCCATGCATGAGCCCCATGCAGGTGGTCACTCTTGCATGAGCCCCCCATGCAGGTGGTGACTCAAGCATGAGCCCCCATGCAGGTGGTGACTCATGCCTGAGCCCCCATGAAGGTGGTGACTCATGCCTGAGCCCCCATGCAGGTGGTGACCCATGCATGCGCCCCCATGCAGTTGGTCACTCATGCATGAGCCCCCCATGCAGGTGGTGACTGATGCCTGAGCCCCCATGAAGGAGGTTACCCATGCAGGTGGTGACTGATGCACGAGCCCCCATACAGGTGGTGACTCATGCCTGAGCCCCCATGCAGGTGGTGACCCATGTTCGAGCCCCCATGCAGGTGGTGACCCATGCATGAGCCTCCATGCAGGTGGTGACTGATACTTGAGCCCCCATGCAGGTAGTAACTCATGCCTGAGCCCCCATGCAGGTGGTGACCCATGCTTGAGCCCCCATGCAGGTGGTGACCCATGCTTGAGCCTTCATGCAGATGGTGACCCATGCATGAGCCCCCATGCAGGTGGTGACCCATATTAGAGCCCCCATGCAGGTGGTTACCTATGCATGCGCCCCCATGCACGTGATCACCCATGCCTGAGCCCCCATACAGGTGGTGACCCATGCATGAGCCCCCATGCAGGTGGGGACCCATGGCTAAGACCCCATGCAGGTGGTGTCCCATGCTTCAGCCCCCATGCAGGTGGTAACCCATGCATGAGCCCCCATGCAGGGGGTCACCCATGCCTGAGCCCCCATGCAGGTGGTGACCGATGCCTAATCCCCCATGCAGGTGGTGACCAATGTTTGAGCCCCTATGCAGGTGGTGACCAATGCCTGAGCCCCCATGCAGGTGGTGACCCATGCCTGAGCCCCCCATGCAGGTGGTCACTCATGCATGAGCCCCCATGCAAGTGGTGACTCATGCTTGAGCCCCCATGCTGGTGGTGACTCATGCTTGAGCCCCCATGCAGGTGGTGACTCATGTATGAGCCCCCATGCCAGGTGGTGACCCATGTATAAGCACCATGCAGTTGGTGACCCATGCCTGAGCCACCATGCAGGTGGTGTCACATGATTGAGCCCCCATGCAGGTGGTGACACATGCCTGAGCCCCCATGCATGTGGTGACCAATGCCTGAGCCCCCATGAAGGAGGTTACCCATGCAGGTGGTGACTGATGCACGAGCCCCCATGCAGGTGGTGACTTATGCCTGAGCCCCCATGCAGGTGGTGACCCATGTTTGAGCCCCCATGCAGGTGGTGACCCATGCATAAGCCTCCGTGCAGGTGGTTACTGATGCTTGAGCCCCCATGCATGTGGTAACTCATGCTTGAGCCCCCATGCAGGTGGTGACCCATGCCTGAGCCCCCATGCATGTGGTGACCCATGTTTGAGCCTTCATGCAGGTGGTGACCCATGCATGAGCCCCCATGCAGGTGGTGACCCATGTTAGAGCCCCCATGTTGGTGGTGATCCATGCATGCGCCCCCATGCATTCGGTCACCCATGCCTGAGCCCCCATTCAGGTGGTGACCCATGCATGAGCCCCCATGCAGGTGGGGACCCATGGCTAAGACCCCATGCAGGTGGTGTCCCATGCTTCAGCCCCCATGCAGGTGGTGACCCATGCATGAGCCCCATGCAGGTGGTCACCCATGCCTGAGCCCCATGCAGGTGGTGACCGACGCCTAATCCCCCATATAGATGATTGCATAAATATGTCCAATGTACAAAGGGATAGGAGGACGGCATGCTACAATGGGGATGCCAAAAGTGCGCCCCCCATTAACCAAAGAAACCAAGTCTTCCGATGTGACCTGGAATCCGCCACATGAGCTTTTGTGTCTTCCATGTACCAACCCACACAAAATAACGCACAGGCATACATTATACAAATTACGCACATGTTAACACTTCTTATTGCACGACCTCATACGTTACCACTTCCAATCCAGAAAATGACTGAATTTATGATAAATGGGAAGGGGGGGGGGGGGGGGGGGGGAGGGGGCTTAGCTGATCTACAAGCAAAAATCATACCGGTATAGCATATTTCATAAACTATGCAACATGTCATAACTTATGCAGCTTGTCAGTAAGTGCTTATAAACCGTAGACATTACTCGTGCAATAAACTTCAATTTGTGGGGGAGAAGAAGGCTTGCGCAGATGTTCTAAATTTCCAGGCCGGATCGAAATTTACCACTTTCCTTGGACATATATGTACTACAAAATACAAATTAACCAGGGTCTAAGTACAATGGGAAAAACTGTGCTTACACAAAAAACGTTTTTTGGGGATGTGACCAATAGGGAACCCTTTATCGGAAAATGGTTGGAAACAAAGGGAAGGTCGGAATAACCCTCTTGATTTTGTGCTGCTCGCCGTATCGGTAGTAAAATCAATATTATTCAATAGTTTTCGGTATCGAAAAGAATGTTCTTCAAAGAAACCAATGCATATCGTGCTAAGTGTACATCCATTCTCATATGAAAGGTACATGTTTTTTTTTTTTTTATAGAAATTAGAGAAAACAAAGCATACATCGTGGTACGAGAAAAGGATGCATTCCCAAGAGATACAAATCTCAGTGCATTGCAACAAGGAACGGGTCAGCTGTGGTATAAGATAACCGGAACCTACCAAATTAACAAAGGCATATACCAAACTCTGGTTTAGTTAGGGGCTAGGTGTGTGCCTATTCAGCCAAACTATATATTTTTATGTCTTTGCAGAATATCTTTACGTTGTTCTGACTTTCAAACAGATTCATGTAGATGCTTGAAGGATACAGAAGTAAGCGTGGATATGATCTTGGGTTGTAGGGGGCATGAGCCAAATTTGGAGCTGCCCAAGGTGGCCATGCGCACATTACAAGGATGGGTTTTGAAATGAGGGGATTTGCATTGGCAGGCGTACATTTACATTCCAAAATCCCATTTATCTATCCAGCCATTGTATGCTGGTGCTGATGGTGCCCTGGTGCCTGTGGTGCTCTGGTGTGGTGGCTGCGTTGCTGTGTTTTTTTTTGGCTTTGGTGCTGGTGCTGGTGCTGGTGCTGGTGCTGGGTGCTGGTTCTGGTGCTGGGTGCTGTGCTGGTGCTGGTGCTGGTGCTGTGGTGCTGGTGCTGGTGCTGGTGCTGGTGCTTGTTTGCTGGGGTGCGGTGCTGTGCTGATGCTGGGTGCTGGTGCTGGTGCTGGTGCTGGTGCGGAGGTGCTGCTGGTGCCTGGGGTGCTGGTGCTGGTGATGGTGTGGTGCTGGTGCTGTGCTGTTGTGGTGCTGGTGCTTGGTGCTTCCGGTGCTGGTGCTGGTGCTGGTGCCTGGTGCTGGTGCTGGTGCTTGGTGCTGGTGCTGGTGCTGGTGCTGGTGCTGGTGCTGGTGCTGGTGCTGGTGCTGGTGGGTGCTGGTGCTGGTGCTGGTGCCTGGTGCTGGTGCTGGTGGTGCTGGTGCGGTGCTGGTGCTGGTGCTGGTGCTGGTGCTGGTGCTGGTGCTTGGTGCTGGTGCTGGTGCGGTGATGGTGGTTGATGGTGATGGTGATGTTGGTGTGATGGTGATGGTGATGGTGATGGTGATGGTGATGGTGATGGATGATGGTGATGGTGATGGTGATGGTGATGGTGATGTGAATGGTGATGGTGATGGTATGGTGATGGTGATGGTGATGGGTGATGGTGATGTGATGGTGATGGTGATGGTGATGGTGATGATGGTGATGGTGATGGTTGATGGTTGATGGTATGGTGATGGTGATGGTGATGGCTGATGTGATGGTGATGGTGATTTAGTGATGGTGATTGGCTGATGTGATGGTGATGGGTGATGGGTGATGGTGATGGTGATGGTGATTGAATGTGATGGTGATGGTGATGGTGATGGTGATGGTGATGGTGATGGTGATGGTGGATGGTGAATGGTATGGTGAGGATGATGGTGATGGTGGATGGTGATGGTGATGGTTGAATGGTGATGGTGATGGTGATTGGATGATGAGTGATGAATAGGTGAGTTGGTGATTGGTGATGGTGATGGTGATGGTGATGGTGATGGTGATGGTGAATGGTGATTGGTGATGGTGTATGGTGATGGTGATGGTGATGGTGATGGTGAATGGTGATGGTGATGGTGATGGTGATGGTGATGGTGATGGTGATGGTGATGGTGATGGTGAATGGTGATGGTGATGGTGATGGTTGATGGTGATGGTGATGTGTGATGGTGATGGTGATGGTGATGGTGATGTGGTGATGGTGATGGTGATGGTGATCGGTGATGGTGATGGTGATGGTGATGGGTGATGGTGATGGTGATGTGATGGTGATGGTGATGGTGATGTGATGGTGATGGTGATGGTGAATCTGGTGATGGTGATGGTGATGTGATGGTGATGGTGAAATGGTGATGGTGATGGTGATTGGGTGATGTGATGGTGATGGTGATCGGTGATGGTGATGGTGATGGCGGGTGGTGTTGGTGATGGTGATGGTATGGCTAGATGTGATGGTGGTGATGGTGATGGTGATGGGTGATGGTGATGAGTGATGGTGATGGTGATGGTGATGGGATCGGTTGATTGGTGATGGTGATGGTGATGGTGATAGGTGATGGTGATGGTGATGGTGATGGTGATGGTGATTGGTGATGGTGATGGTGACTGGTGATGGTGATGGTGATGGTGATGGTGATGATCGATGAGGTGATGGTGATGGTGCATGGTGATGTGATGGTGCGTGATTGGTGATGGTGATGGTGATGGTGATGGTGATGGTGATTGGTGTGGTGATGGTGATGGGGGTTGGGCATTGGTGATGGAGATGGTGATGGTGATGGTGATGGTGATGGTGATGGTGATGGTGATGGTGATGGTGATGGTGATGGTGCATGGTGATGGGATGGTGAATGGTGATGAGGTGATGGTGATGGAGAATGGTGATGTGATGGTGATTGGTGATGGTGATGGTGATGGTGATTGGTGATGGTGATGGTGATCGGTGATGAAGGTGAGGTGATGGTGATGGTGTTTGGTGATGGTGATGGTGATGGGTGAATGGTGATGGTGATGGTGTGGTGATCGGTGATGAATGGTGCATGGTGATGGTGATGGTGATGGTGATGGTGATGGTGATGGTGATGGTGATGGTGATGGGATGGTAGATGGTGATGGTGATTGTGATGGTGATGGTGATGGTGATGGTGATGGTGATGTGATGGTGATGGTGATGGTGATGTGTGATGGTGATGGTGATGGTGATGGTGATGGTGATGGGTGATGGTGATGGTGATGGTGATGGGTGATGGTGATGACTGGTGATGATGATGGTGGATGGGATGGGTGACTGGTGGGATGGGGTGATGGTATGATGGTGATGGTGGATGGTTGATGGTGATGGTGATGGTGATGGTGATGGTGATGGTGATGGTGATGGTGATGGTGATCCGGTGATGGTGATGGTGATGGTGATGGTGATGGGTGGTGATGGTGATGGTGATGGTGATGGTGATGTGAATGGTTGGTGATGGTGATGGTGATTGCGGTGTTTAAAAAATGGTGATGGTTGATGGTGATGGTGGATGGATGATGGAATGATGGTGATGGTGATAGGTGATGGGTGTTGATGGTGATGGTGATGGTGATGGTGATGTGATGGTGAATGGTGATGCGTGATGAGTGATGGTGATGGTGCATGGTTGTGGTGAAGGTGATGGTGATGGTGATGCGTGATGGTGATGGTGATGGCATATTTGATGGTGATGGTGATGAATGAGTGTGATGGTGATGGTGATGGTGATGAAGTGAATGGTTGATGGTGATGGTGATGGTATGATGGTGATCGGTGTGGTGATGTGATGGTGATGGTGGGTTGATGATGGTGATGGTGAATGTTGATTTGGTGATGGTGATTGGGTGTGTCCATTTATGCTGGTGTAAGTAGGGGTGATGGTCCAAGATGGTGGTCGTTGGTGAATGGTGATAGCCTTCTGAAATTCTGGTGATGTGATGGTGAAATGGTGATGGTGATGGTGATGTGCGGTGATGGTGATGGTGATGGTGACTCGGACAATTGGTTGATGGTGATGGGTGATGGAATGTTACCATCATGTGATGGATGGCTACCATATTATGATTGAGTGGATGGTGATGGTGATGGTTGATGGGTGATGGTGAAGTTACCATCGGTGATGCGATTGATGGTGATGGTGATGGTGATGGTGATCGTAGGCGTGATGTGAATGGTGATGGTGATGGTGGTGTGTTATGGTGATGGTGAGGTGGAGGCACGATGTGAATGTGATTGCTGATGGTGATGGTGATTGTGATTGGTAGTGATGGCTAATGTATGATATGGTAGTGGTGATGGTGAATGATGGTGGTGGTGATTGATGTGTGGATGGTTGGGGTGGGTGGGATGGTTGGTGGGTAGATGTAGGATGGTGATGTGATGGTGATGGTGTGGGTGGTGATCGGTGGTGGGATGATGGTGATAAGGTGATCGGTGATGGCTGGATGGTGATGGTGATGGGTGGGGGGGGGTGGGGGGTGGGAGTGGGCGGTGGGGGTACCATAAGGCTGTTGGAATAGGTGGGAGTGGGGTGGGTGGGGACCGGTGGGGGTCGTGTGGTGTGGTGGGGGTGGGGTGGGGTGGGTGGGGGGGCGGGTGAGTGGTGGGGGTGGGCCGGTGGGAGTGGGGGGGTAAATAGGGGTGTACCATTTGATCTCTCATGGTGGGAATGGGACCATAAGGCGGGGGCGGCGTGGTATGTAAGGTGGGTAGGGGGGGCTGGGAGGGTGGGTGCTTACCATTTGCCGGTTGTCGGTGGCGGTGCACGGTGGCGACCATTATGCGAGGTGGACGGTGGTAAGGGTTAACGGTGTAGCGGTGGCGGTGGCGTTAAAGTGACGGTGACGATAGATAATTGAGATACATACGACTAGCATGTAATTAGATGAACGTTTTGGGTTATGTTTTAAACCTTTATCTCATGTACTAACTTGCAACTTCTTTGTAACCCAGGCATTTTGATCTTCGTGTCTACTACATAGACATGAGTATAGGATTTCAACCAACTCACCCGACTTGGCGGATCTACGCCTGGTCTTGCGGAGCTCGACAAGCATCCCACTTCTCAGTCTACTGTCCAGGGAACTATTGGCACTCGTGTGAAGGTGCTCTTTCGCTCGCATGTACTCAGATCGATACCTGGCTGAGCTTAAGTGGCAAAGTGCTGTTCTTGTCCAGTGCAGCAGTGGGCTGGCTACTGTAATTGTGCCAAACAAAAGGTCAGTCTCTTTGTGCAAGGTGTACCGCTTTGCTGAATCGCTTGGAGGTGTGCACTGATCAATGTGCACAAGCCACTCTCAGCCCTAAGCTCAGAAGACTGTGAGTCGTAGATCTGTGAACCATGTCCTTCTCCTTGAAGTGTGGCTGCCCCCGGGACGGTGGAGCATGCCACCCATCAAAGGCTCTTTATGGAGAAGTGCATGTCCCAAAGCTAGTTGAAATCGCTTTGGAGCCCTGTTTGGAGGAATTGGGAACCAAGCAGCTTAATTGAGGAAAATTCAAGCAGCTGGACTTTACTCACAGTGCTTTGCCCTGTTCTTAGACCTTTGAGCAAGTTGGAGTTGAAGTCGGAGGATCAAGTCCTCTTGCTCATGGCTAAGTGACGGGCAAGGAGCGTGGCCATGGCTGCAATCCAGCCAAGGAAAGCTTGAGGGGCTTTCTTGAAACGTCCTCACAGGCTGGACAGCCTGAGTACAACATAAGTACTAGCTAATGTTTGAAAAGTGTAGCACCTGCTGGCTACCATGTGGACCCTGTTTTCGTTGAATCATGTAAGGAGGCATGGAAAGAAATTATCAAAGTTAGCGTTTCGCTTGGGAAAGCTGCCTCCATGCCATAGACGGACTGCAATCCTGCTTGATATGCATAGTTTGTGGCATGGTTAAGGGACGAAAAGGATTCACAGGTCTGTGCTATTACCGTTGGTTGAACGTTGGTTCTTATAAAAGAGATATTGCCCAAGCTTCTGGCGTCAGTGCCCACACACGATGGGTGCACAAGAGAACATGGGCAACAAATACAGGCATCGTGGTGCCAACAAATCAACGGATTGAGAACATCTTCCCCCACGTTGTCCGTTCAGATTGGTGTCTGACGGCTATGCGCAAAGAAATACGTTTGTTTGATCTTTGTTGGGCTTTGAGTTCAGAACGTCAGCAGCTTACATGTCTGGTGGGATTAAAACCCTGCTCATGCCAAAAGAATGACTGTCTACTTGGTAAAGGGAGAGAAACCGCATGGGGAGGTGTTGACAATGTCCTCTAGCAAGCCCATGCACTGGAGGAGAGGTGACCAGACGTGGACAGCTTGGAGTGAATTTTCTCTCTGCTGGATAGACTACCACTGGAGCCCGAGGAGGGCAAGCTGCCCCTGTTCAAAACTAGATCCTTGTTTAACAATGAAACTGATGTGGTGAGAGCCGTTTATGATGTTTTTGCGCAAACAGCGCAGCCTTTGCCTAATTGAAGTATTTAACTAAGTATTCTGAGCTTTTATTGCATGATGAAAATATGCCATGCCTGTCACTAAGCACTTCATGTTGGCTGTTTATGGCTTTGGGTATGATGCCCTTGACCTCTGCATCATACCATTATGATGTAGTTGTTGCTCACGTTTTTTTCCTCCTCCATCACCGGTTTCAGTAGCCATTATTAGGACCACTAACCTTGTAACATAAGCTCGAGCCCCTTTTCTTTCAGCTATCAAGGCAACAGCTTCTAAGGCCAGCTTCCCTGCCGACTGGCTATATTAGGCCAAGGCTTTTTGACACAAACCCCTATGCATCGTTGAGCGTCAATGTAATATCCCACGAACTGCTTGGTATATTTGTGTTGCAACTAGTGGCTGGTCATGGGCTGCTACCACCTATAGACTGTCTAACTATTCCTGTGATAGGGCCGAAAAGATAACAATGAAGTGCTGTCATGGGGGCTATATTGTGCCCCTGAATGCGACAATTAGCTGTAATTTCATTAACACCTGCACACCCATGGATCACAAACACACTACACACACTCAATGGAAGACCTCGTAGTGAGTAGTACCTGGTACAACACCTTAAAAACCGACCTATACCTACACGTAGCTGTTACCAGTTACATGAATCCCCAATGGTCCCTCTTAACGCAATACTACCATCTGTTATCTATGGACTAGTGCCGCTCTCATGTGTGCAGGGCCAGGCTTAGATGAACTCTACTGCATTGTTGTACACAGATCTTAATCTTCTCTCGCT